>JAVIWB010001777.1:0-25154 GCA_031893035.1 Dermolepida albohirtum | reverse complement strand
GAGGGTGCTATAACCGGACTGTAAGGTGGGTGCATCAAAACTTCCCAACCAAACTCTCTCAATTTTTGACGGGTCATCAAAGAAGTGTGTGGTCGGGCGTTGTCATGATGGAAGACAACACCTTTCCTATTAATCAATTCTGGCCGTTTTCTTTCAATCGCCTGGCGTAATCTCTCTAGTTGTGCACAGTAGAGTTGAGAATCAATCGTCTGACCAGTTGGAAGTAGCTCGTAGTGGACGATTCCCCTCTAGTCCCACCATACACACAGCATCACTTTTTTTGGCGTCAATGTTGGCTTAGCGAACGCTTGTGACGGCTCACCATCCTTTATCCACGATCTTTTACGCTTCCGATTATCGTACGTAATCCATTTTTCATCTCCGGTTATTAAACGTTTCAGAAACGGCTCGATTTCATTCCGTTTCAGCAGCGCATCGCAGATGTTAATTCGGTCAATTATGTTTTTCACGCTCAACTCATGAGGAACCCATACGTCAAGCTTTTTTTTGTAACCAGCTTTGTGTAAATGGTTCAAAACAGTTTTGTGGTCAATGCCTAGCTCCATGCCAATATCGACACTGCTGATATGCTTATCTTGTTGGACTTTTTCAAGAATTTCATCAGATTTTTCAGTGATTGGACAACCGGAGCGTGACTCATCTTTCACATTGAAATTTCCAGAACGAAAGCGAGCGAACCATTTCCGCGCAACAGATTTCGATAAAGTACCTTCACCGTACACAGCACAAATTTTATCACAAGCCTGCGCAGCGTTCTTCCCCTTATCATAATAATATTGCAGAATATAGCGAAATTTCTCATTATTCTTCTCCATTTTCAAGTGCGAATAACTTTCCAACCACTGCACCGATTACAATGTTTCTACGCTCAAACTAACGTTCGGAAGGTCATCTAAAAAACGAGCCGTCGGTGGTGTCGCTGTGACTTGTTGTTCTTTAGTTATCGGCAACCAATGCCATCTATCGGGAAAAACGCCACGAACTTTTTCCCAGACCCAATATATCTGCCGACGTTTCGTGCCCATTTGTATGGGACATCTTCAGCGCTGAACTAGGTTGATCAGAAAAAGGAAAAGAGTTAAATGTAGAAATGAAAAATATTTTAAATACAGAAATGAACTTGTTATTATTAGGAATGTATTATTTAAGGGTAATAAAATAATTACCGAAGTACTATGAGAAATATGTATATACACTCCGCGCAACATGAATAGGACCACTCGACTTGTTGCAAGCTTTCGGTGGTTTGAAAAACAATTCATTTACTAAAAATACAATGCAAGTTTGTAATGGTATGATATGGCAAATAATACGCATTATTGCGCAATAGTGCCTAACGATATGCATTGGGTGACGTAAGTACCACATACATATAAAATGCACCGCGCCGGTTGGATACGACCAGTATTTAATAGTAAGCTACCGGATGAGTGTCGAGTTACAACGTGTATCCGGATAAACAAACATCTGTAATTAAGGGTATTGTGCAACGATGGGACGACAGAAGTGCTTAAGTATGGAAGAAATTGGAAAAATTAAAGCGTTCCATCAAGAAGGGTATTCCTCAAGGGCTACTGCAAAGAAAATAAGTCGATCACACCAGGTTGTGAACAATTTTATTAGGGATCCCGAGAATTATGGAAAACGTTTTAAAGGGCGAACAACATCCGTTACAACTAAGAGAGAACGTCGAGCCATATTACGCGAAGCATCGAATTCGGCATTAACGGCAAGACAAATCGCGAATAACGTTGGAACGAATGCATCGGTAAGAACTGTACAGAAGTTACTGAAGACCTGTCCGCATTTAAAACGTTTGAAAATTAAACGACGGTCTCCTTTAAGGGAATTTCAGCGCACTGCACGTCTTCAGTTTGCTCGAGCAAAAATGGGGTGGACAAGAGAATGGCAAACTGTTATTTTCAGTGACGAGAAGAAGTTTAATTTAGATGGCCCGGATGGGTTTTCTTATTATTTCCACGATTTACGTAAAGATGAAGTGATTCAGTCACGAAGGCGAGCCGATGTTGGTTCAGTCATGGTATGGGGAGCTGTTTCCTATAACGGACCTGTTGATTTAGTAATAGTGAAGGGCAGACAGAATTCGGAAAAGTACGTCCAGCTGCTGCAACAGGTGAAAGACAAATTTTCCAACGTTATGGCAGGTGGGCCATTTATTTTCCAACAGGATAATGCCAGTATTCACACCGCGCGCATTGTTCGACGCTGGTTTCAAGAACAAGGCATGGAGGTTCTCGATTGGCCATCGCTCTCCCCGACCTGAACATCATAGAAAATGTTTGGGGATGGTTGTCGCGTAAATTGTACTCCAATGCTACCCAATTCAGTTGCGCTGACGAACTAGAGCAGGCGCTGAAACGAAGTTGGGCGGAACTTCCCGTTGACTACTTGAGAGTCCTGTATAATTCCATTCCATCCCGACTATTTGAGGTTATAAGAAATAATGGCAAAAGTACTCATTATTGAACAATAAAGTATTTTGTTATTGCAAACGAATCTTTTATTTTGTAGATTGGTCGTATTCAAGTGGCGTTTAATTACTCTACTTATTGTCATTAGTAACGTACATTTGCACTGACTTTTACAAAAATTATATTTGGTACCTACATACATCTTTTTATCAACCCTCTTATTTTCGAAAATAACAATTCCAGCGCGCTACCATGTTTATACCAACGACAAATGTCATATATGCAGTTGGTCCTATTCATGTTGCGCGGAGTGTATAAAATAATCCACTTCAATCACATGGGGATTCAAAAATGTCAAGAGCAAGAGCATGTCTGTATTGAAAAAATATTAACAAGGATATAGAAAATTATAACAGTAACTGTAATGTTTGCCTAGATTTTAGAAATTCCAATACTAATGTACCATTAATTCAAACAGGTATACAGGGAAAGCCATGGGAAATTGTAGGCACAGACATTTCCCAACTTATTGGAAAAAATTATATCGTATTAATTGATTATTTTAAAAAATTGATCGAAATCGGTCTTTTAAACAAATTAGATTCGTTTCATACAATAGAAGTATTAAAATCAGTATTTGCAAGGCATGGTATTACAAAAATATTAAGATCATATCAAAAGATAAGTTATAGTTCTGAATGTTTTAAACAATCTATAGATTCGTGGAAGATAAAGCATATCACATCAAGTACGACTCATGCACAGTCAAATGGCATGGTAGAACGAGGCATACAAATATTTAAAAATATAATGAGAAAAGTAGAATACGATAATAAAGATTTATACTTATGTCTGCTAGAATATAGATGTACACTTAAACCATAGATAGTAACATACATTCTAGATTATTATTTAATAGAGATGTCAATAACTTAATGCCAAAATTTATAATATACAGCAAGGTAAATAAGAAAACAGAAGATATAAAAGATAAATTAAGGAAGAAACAAGTAATGCAGAAAAAGTATTATGATCAAAGGACTAAATAGAGGAAAATCGAAATACAGAAACCAGAAACCAGGCAGTATAGAAGTGAACAAACTTAGGACATATCAGGTTGTTACATATGAAATGTCCGATTTTGTAAGGAATAAAGAAAAGTCTAAATTTAAAAAAATATAAATATTTATTCTGCAAAATAGTCTCCATTTACATCAATAGTTTGTTGCCAACGGCCTAGAAGCTGAAAAATTCCCTTTGAAAAGAAATCTAGGTTTTGACGGCTCACATATTGCTCAAACACTGCTATTACAGATTCCCGATCAGGGAAGTCCCTATTTTTTAAATGATTGTCTAAACTTCGGAAAAAATGAAAATCAGTTGGCGAAAGGTCAGGTGAATAAGGTGGGTGAGGGAGAATTTCGTAACCAAATTCCGAAAGTTTTTTGATTATCTGTCGTGCAACATGAGGTCTTGCATTATCATGAAGAAGTATGGGTCCATGTCTATTGACTAGTGAGGGCTGCAAGCGGCTCAATTTTCCATGCACAGTTTCCAGTTCGGCACAATAGGACGCTGCCGTGATGGTTTCACCAGGTTGAAAAAATGAATAGTGAATAATACCCTTACTGGTCCACCATACAGTCACCATAATCTTTCGCGGGTGAAGTGATGCGTGTGCATGCTGTCTTGGTGCTTCACCTCGATCTAATCATTGTCCTGACCGTCTCCGATTATCATAAAGTATCCACTTTTCGTCGCACGTTACCACTCGATGAAGAAACGGTTCAACTTTCTGTCGATTAGACAAAGAGGCGGCCACCTCTAATCGACGGAGCTTATTAGCTTCCGTTAATTGGTGCGGCACCCATCGATCGAGTTTCTTCACTTTGCCAATCGAAGAAAGGTGACGACTAATGGTGGCAATGGACACTTGAAATGTTTCTGCAAGGCTACGCACTGTTGTCGACGGATTACTTTCAACTTCAACACGCGCTCGTCGTCATTAACGGTGCTACGCGCATATCCGCGAGGCTCATTTTCCGAATCAAAATTTCCCTCGCTGAATTTTTTAAACCATCGCCGTAATGTGCGTTCATTACACGTGGTTTCACCGAACGTCTGTTTAATTTCTCAAGTTGCTGCAGCTGCATTTAATCCCTTTTTAAATTGAAAGAGGTAAATTGCCCGAATATCTCTTGCCGACAGCATTTCCATAGGCGGACAAGGAGAGGTGTATTAATCTTTCCAAGAAATGGAACAGGTACACACTTCACTTTTCTACAAATACAATAATAATTTTCACCAAAAACATACACGTCTTCACACAGGTGCGATTCAGTTCAGACTGAAGGAAAAAAACGGACATTACATTTGTAACAACCTGATACAAAGAGAAACTAGAGAATGGAAAGAAAGAAACACGACATACGTAAGAGATGATTCAAATATAATTAAGAGGTATTACTTAAATAGAAGAGACCCGATTAATAAAGATCCAAATCTAATACTAAAAAGAAAGATTTCAAAACCAAGAAAGTTCAATGACTATATTATGTAGACTAGCGTTATTAGGTTAACTAACTTTTGTAAATAATGTTTAATATTAAGAAAATGTTTGTTTATTCTTAAGAAGGGCGATGTAGTGTAATATAAAATATAGGGGTTGGTATTACATAGAGATAGACATATAATTATAGATATTGTAATGATGACGTGTAGCCAGATATTATGATTAAATATATTGTACCAAATATAAAGTGGTTATGATTTATAACATAAAGTTAAAGCTACAAATTAAATAATAAGTAACATATGTAAGAGATATGGCAATCAGTAAACTATTGTACACCGAGATGACTTCATCCAACAAAGCATCAAACTTCCAATTATTTAAAGCTTACGATTATATGAGGTTGCCTATTTTTGTGCCTACGGTGATAATATTATCAAAGGATTTGAAACTAGTCTTTGTACACAGGATTTGAATGAATGATGCAGCGAACTCCAAGAATCCTATGTCCTATGTGAGTTTCAAATAAACCAAGTAAAAGATTTATTTTGCCATCATACTGGGAACATCAGTATCTGTTACTGAATCAATTTTAAACAAGTCTACTTCTTTTCTTACAACTGTGCCGTTAGAGGTTGTTGGTAACGTTAATAAGGAGATTTGGTTACATCCGTACTTTCGTCTACACGTAGTGATATAACACGTTTTTGTTCTTCTGTTATATTTCCGTCATTTTTAGGATTCTCTCTTTTACCGTATTTCTTGAGTATCTTTGACACGCTAAATCATTTTACCTTTTTCAAAATTCTTTAAAAGCGCATAGAAAAGTTCATCATGTCGAACAATGACATTCGTAACCGAGAAACTTGCAACATTAGTATGAGAACATTTGCTAACGTATTTAATCAAATCATAGATGATCACTACCTATTTCTCTCTTTAATTGCGCACGTAACTCTTCGTAGTTTTCTTTTGCCGAACTGGTCATGTTTAATAATACTTTAAAGTTGTAATTTTAATTCAGTCGAACTCAAATAATCAGCTGTGACAATGAAATTTGTTTATAAAAGATAAAAAATATACGTAATCGAAGTTGACGCACGCTCCGCTAAAAGTATTAAAATAAAAACAAAGCAAGTGAAAAATTTGATGTCCCGCCACCCACGCCTTATCACGTCCGATGAACCACCCCGTTCCATCTGCGACGCGCATTCGAATGCACTGAGAAAAAGTCAAAACTATTATATATTTTAACATATTCAAAATAAAGTATACTATCGTAGGGCAAAAATTGAAAATCGTTTTGTATTTTTTATAATAAGTTTAGTATTTTTCATAAATTGTTTAAAAATTATATAGTGAAATTTTAACATTGTATTTTATGACTTCAAACGTAGTTTCCTACTACATTAAACCTATTTTTAATTATTTTGATTTTGAACCTCAATCAATGCTGTGCCGACAAAATTTAGTCGCATGCTATCTATAGCACACGTGTCATAGGATCACCATCTTTGTTCTAGACGAATTTTAGGTTTAGGTAATTTCGTGAATGGGTGCTTCTCCTCTTGTCATAGTGGTCAGGGTTTATCACCCATTGTTGTATTCTCCATTTTGCATTTAAATTTTGTCAGACTATCGTATGTATCGCTCCTGTGTCGATTGTAATATTTGGTTTCCTTAAATCTACGTGTTGTCACTTCGTGTTGCTGTGATACTATAACTGTGCAGTGGTCTGCAGTTACTCTATCTAGGCATTATTTCGATGCTACTATCAAAAACTGGAAGTATCTGTCAACTTAGAATTAACAGAAACAACATTCTCAACTTTTTTAGGAATAAATACAACTGAGTGACTTTGGTAATAAATGATCAATATAGCAATAATCAGCTACAAGAATATAATACGTATTACTATATTAATAACGCTACTAGAGCTAACATTTTAATTACTCACAATGCTTGATATTTACTATAATCAAACATTCTACAATAACTATTTAACAAAACACTTAAATAAAATGATATTGCCATATAAGAATTTGGACGAAAAAATACAGGAGCGGGAGAAACCTTTATAAGCGGAACAACAAATACCATGTATGTTACACAGCTCAAAGGTTATAAAAGTAAAACTACTGTAAAATATACCGGACCGATGAAGTAATTAGAATATGTAAAAACAGCACAGCAGTAATCAAAGATAAAAAGTAAGGAACTTAAGATGTGAAATTGTTCTGGATTCCTTCTCGGGTCAACCAAAGTCGCAAAAGATGTCAACATAAAGGAAATACAGACAACCACAGGCTTACTGCCAGTAAGTTCACAACACCGAAACGTATTGGCAATTTGTCAATATCCATAACAAAGATTCATTAATAATAGAACCTAGGGAATCAGAATTAAGATGTTTAAGTTAGCTAAATTTAACTCAGAACACAGTACATAGTGAAAGTTTCATATTATAAATAGAAAAGTATCATAAGATATTAAAGTATAATTCAGAATTTATGAATAATATCCAATTAAGTTTGAGAAATAGAATGAAAAGAGGAGGTATATATCGCGGGAAGTCTGATTAAAGCAATAACAGGGAATTTAGATCAGGAAGATGCTAAACGGTACAATTATTAATAATTTAGTAAAATCTCAAAACAAAATGAAAGATATCTTTGACAATAGAATCTACTACTAGGGTTGTTATATTCCAACTGTTTCAATGCAATGGCAACAATAGTAGATTGTGAAGTACATAGGCTAAACAAACTAAAATTATCATCAGAATGGAAGAACACTAATTAGCCGTACAAAAACGTGAATCTATTATAACTCGTCACTAGCATAACATTTCGTTACGATAAGGCACAAGATAGATTTCGAAAATACAAGAACGCTCACTAGAAATACATATTGACAAGTGATAATCGTGAGGGGGCTATACAAACAGAAGGAGGCTATAGAGATAGAAAAGTGTCCGAATAACTGGCGCTCCCTATTTAAAAACAGGAAAATAAATCATTCCAAGCAAGACCATACAGAACGATCGAATAGTAAATAGCGTCATTCTGCTGCATAAGCAAACAGAACGTATAAAAGATTGAGTTCGTCAGTGCGATGTAGTCCGATCAACATTCGCTCCAAAAGAAAGTGCCAGCGTTTGCATTGAAATGTCGAACAAATAACTGTTCGTGTCAAAACCATAGAACTATCACACGGAAGAAGCCTGGAAACCAAGACTTTTGATTTTTTTCTGTTGCTCCTCAGGTATATAAAAAGAAGGGGAAACATTAGAGGAGGAGATGAAAGGAAATTGAACTTGAAGGATAAAAACATCCCTTGGCGTTGACTCTTCAACACAATGTTTTTAGGACCCGAGGGGTTACTTTCCCACGCGTCAGGAGTATTCTATCTCTTAAAATACTAAGAATTATAGTTAACAAATACCACTTAATTCTTCTTTTCTTAATTCAATTCGGTGTTTGCCTTTGTTATAGAAATGTTTATGTAGTTAGACAAATAAATTTGTAAAATTTAAATAAAGTACAATTTTAAAAATCTGTTTCAATATTGTTGTAAATGAATTTATATATTATTAACATAATAGGTATAGAATTGTTATTATGACTAACTGTAAATAAAATTTAAATATTACACAAGCTATGACAGTTATTATATTATCTAGATTTCTTTATTCTTTACAATTTTTATAATTCTTTAAAGTTTTTAATATTTTAGTCATGTATTCAGCAATACATATCTTCCTTAACATTGAATAAACATATTTGCGTTTAATGGAATAACCCTGATGTAATTACATATTTTTAAACCACATATATACATAATTACACATTATGTATATATACATATAACAAATCAACAAAGGTTATCTTATTTTTCAACTTTTGCGATACTTCAATGTGATATATGTATGCATCATAAGAAAATGTTTTCAATTTATTTTAAGGTAAACGTTTAGATTCAATTTTTTTGTAAAAAAATGTTTTTTGCTATAGAGAAATGTGTAAAAATACTATGACATACGATTTCAAAATTTCAGTTATGGATTTAAAACGGACGAATCAAAATGATGACAACACAGCAATATTTTATGAGACACCAGTCAGTTTATCGGTGAGTAAGAAATTAATTTTCTTATATAAATGCATCTCTAAGTATTTTATGTTGATGTATACACATACACTCTCGCTCATGGAAATATGGACACTTGATTAAATTTTATATAACGATCATAAAAATTATATTTAATATAATTTTTATGATCGTTATATAAAATTTAATCAAGTGTCCATATTAATATGCCAATATATGCCAATATAATAATATATGCCAATAAATAGCGATAGTATTATTAAACCTTATTCTTAAGAAGGTTTATAATTCAAACAGGTATTGTATTTACATATATTTTCCAAATAATATGATAGAAATAATTTTATCGAACAATAACTATAATTACCTGATATTGCATCTCAATAGCATTGTACGATAATTCCAACTATATATAATCAGGATTAGTGGTACTGTCATTAGGAAGGGACTAAAGTCTAGAAATTTACCTGAAATGTGTCGCTTACCCTATTACTACTTCCTTGTGCCCATCTGTAGATCACTGAACGTGTTTATGTGAAGTTGTCTATTTTGTAAGCGAATAGTGTAATTTCTGTTTACAAAATGCCACGTGCATCGTGAGGGGTATTCAGATCGCTGTATTAGCGAAAAATTAAAAGTGAAAAAATTGACAGTGAATCTCACAATTCGTCGGTTTCAAGAAACTGGCATGGCAGTCTGGATGACAATAATCAGCCAGGACCATCGAGAGGTACTTCCAAAGCTGACGACGAAAGAACTAAATTAATTAGCAAAGGAAATAGAAAATTAACGGCACCTGAAATAACAGCCGAATTTAATCAGGGTCGTGCTAAAAAAATTTCTGTAAGTGCAGTCAAACGACGATTAGTGGAAATTTACATAGTCTCGTTGCTTCACGGAAACCATTATTACGACGTGGAAACAAGCAGAAACGACTTCAATGAGCAAGGTTATACCGTAATTGGACAATCGATGAGTAGAAGAATGTACTGTGGAGTGACGAATCGAAATTTGTTCGGGCTAGAGAAGAATTTTCGTCAGACGATCGGCGCGAGAAAAAATGTTGCCAGATTACATAGCTCCAATGGTGAAACATGAGGGTGGTTCTGTTGTAGTCTGGGGCTATTTTTCATAGCCGGAATGGGAGATTTGATAAAAATAGATGGTATTATGAGAAAGGAGAACTACAGAGAAACTTTGAAAATCACGTTTTACCGTCAGCCCTGCGATTAATCGGTAATAATTTTTAATTTGTGCATGATAATGACTCCAAACATACGTCGTTGTTGTGTAAAAATTACCTTGAGGTGGAGAAAAATGAAAATATTTTGAAAGTAATGACATGTCGCCTCAGAGTCCGGACCTCAACTCCACCGAATTATTATGGGATGAACTCGATAGAAGAATTAGAAAGGAATATCCAACATCGAAGGAAAAACTTTGGAATATTTTACAAAAAGAATGGAATAACGTTACACCAGATGTAATAAGAAAATTAATAGAAAGAATGCCCCGAATAACAAAAGCTATAATCTCCGCAAACGGAGGTTTCTTCGATGAAATGAAAGTATAATTAATATATATAAATATATTAGAAATAAATTTAATGAATTGTAATTTTAATTTTTATTATATAAAGAATCAATAAATATTAATTTTTGTTCAATTTCGTTGATATTTTTTATTTTTTTTTCTTGTTGTTTGATATAGTTGCTGTCCATACTTTCGTGAGCGGTAGTGTATGTTGATATATTACTTTATGTTAACCCCGAAACACTATTTCTAAATGATTGAGAGTAAAGTATTGATTTATAGCCGCATTGTATAGAAAAAGCTGAATTACATTATTTTATTACTTACAATGTTTATAAGTTTTTGAAATAAAAAAAAGAACTCAAAGATTTTATGATATGGATTTTGGCACAAAATGGATAAGGTCAATTAAATATTACTTTTAGTTATGCATTAGTATCCGGTTAATTAAATACACGTTTTAGAAAATAAAGAAGAGTGTAAATCGTAGATTAATATCGATCGTATTATGAAAAAAGAAAATAGAAAGTTATTTCTAAAGGGTTTTCCAATAGGGACTTGACAACTTTTAATTTAATTTCACTAATCATCGAACTGTCACTGTCAATTTATTCAGTAAACTTAACATTTTCATCATGGTAAAGTACACGAACGAACAACGTCTGCAAATTATAAAAATCTACTACAGAAATTCGGAGTCGGTGACCGCTACTTTAAGAGCGTTAACTCCGATTTTCGGTCGTAATACTCGCCCTAGTAGACAGGCAGTAACAAGTTTAGTGCAAAAATTTGAGTCTACATATTCGTTGTGTGATGTTGCCGTGCCAGTGAGATAACAGGTTGGTCGAAGTGTCGAAAATATCGCTGCCGTTGGAACGTCGGTAGCAAATGATCCAAATCAGTTAATTCCACGGCGTTCTCAAGAGTTGGGCAATGCCCAGACCACCTTATGGCGAATTTTGCCTAAGGATCTTGGTTTACACCCATACAAGATCAAGCTGACTCAAGAATTGAAACCGATGGACCATTTGAAGCGATGTACGTTCTCCGATTAGGCTCTGGAAAAGATGCGCCAAGATGGTCAATTTCATAGCAAAATCATTTTCAGTGACGAAGCTTATTTTTGGCTCAATGGGTTCGTCAATAAGCAAAATATGCGTTATTGGTCGGGTGAAAATCCACATGTGCTTCATGAAACACCACTTCATCCACAAAAAATAACTGGTGCGGTTTGCATGCCGCAGGCGTCATAGGGCCATATTTTGTCGTCGACGATAATGATCGTCATGTTACTGTGAATGGTAATCGTTATCGCGCCATGCTTACCGATTATTTTTGGCCTGAATTGGAAGATATGGACTTGGACAACATGTGGTTTTAGTAGGACGGTGCCACAAGCCACACAGTACACGTTACAATCGATTTATTGAAGAGTAAGTTTGATGAGCGTGTTATCTCAAGAAATGGACCAGTCGATTGGCCGCCTCGTTCGTGCGATTTAACGCCTCTAGACTTTTTTCTTTGGGGCTACGTCAAGTCATTGGTCTATGCCAACAAGCCGACAACGTTGGAAGAGCCGAATTGTGTGGCCGAGTCATCGAAAATTGGGTCCAAGGAATCAACCGCTGCAAACGTGCCCGCGGTGGCCATATGAACGAAGTCGAGTTCCATTCATAAATGTTTTGATTGTACTTCAACCCGATAATAGTTTTTGAAATATCTCAAATGGTCTGCATTTTATTTTGAAAAAAAGTTGTCAAGTCTTTATTGGAAAACCCTTTACATGTAAATCTTTTTTTGAAGTAGCTTTTTAGTTAAAACGTGACACAATTTAGAAAATATTATTTTTTATAGGTTTATAGTGATATGCAGTTCATAGCTTCATTACGATCATTACTAATGTTTATTTCGTAAAGATCGGTTTTCAGTACCAATACACTTGCACAGCTGTTGTTATTTTGTCGATTGTTTATTGTTTATTGAACTTAATTTCTGCTTTTCATCACTTCACTACCTTTGAAAATCAATCACATTTCAGGCCTTTGTACTTATTTATAATTTTTATATAAATTATGTCAGTCAGTTGTATTTATGGATTAATTATTGGAGCTATTGGACAGGGTATGACTCGTACACTTCATATTTTCTTTATATCTCGTTGATTCCACGTGCCGTTTGCATTACCATTCTTCATAAATAAATAAGATGACATTGTCGACATAACATTTGACGGAACTGCCACGGTATCAGGATACCGATGTACATATATATTTAATAATTTGATTTATCCCGTGTGTGATACATACTCCAGAAGCGATTCGATTGAAAAAATGATTCATAGCTATATATAAAATCATCTGCTCGATGCTAGTTGAAGTCGTATCGAGCGCGACACTGCGCCGACAAAACCGAGCATGACTAAACCAGGTGTATTAATAATTATTAAAAGTGAGTAAAAAATTTTAAATTATTGTTGATCAATAGCATTATTATATTTAAACTTAAAATGTCAAACTATTATATTCTTAATAAACTAAGCACAGTAAAGTTGTTTAAAAATACAAATAAGGAAAGTATACAATAGAAAAAATACAAATAAAGTAAAGATATGATTGGCCAGTGGTAAGTTATTGCCTTATCGCGCCAGGGGTGTCAGATTCGAGTCCGATGACAAAATATCATCAGTGAAGGACTTTAATTAAATATTAGTAAATCTATATTCGATGATCTCATAAACTTGAAAGTCTAAAAAGCAAATACGATATCAAAATTCATAATAGGGGCATGTAAACATTTTTCGAGTGTTGATTCAATTTGCCGCTTGTGTAGTGCCTATGTGTTTCTGTAAAAACTATGTTAAACTCGCAATATGATTGTTATATACGACGCATAGAGGTTCGTCGAAGTCAGATGTAGTATTGAGTACATACAATCATGCTCAAATGTATTAGACACCTTACGAATTTATGTACATACATACATATATAGTTTATATAGTTTAGTCAAAAGAGAGGTGAGGAAAATAAAACTGTTGTGAAAATTATGTACAAAGTGTTATTTAGTAATATAGTACAATTTATTTATTTTATTGGCCTTAATGACAGCTCGCACTCGTCGAGATATACTTGCTACTAAATTGTAACACTCTGCCGGTGGTATTGCAGCCCATATTTCGCGAATTTTTGTTGATAATTCTGCTTTTGACAGGCATTTATGTTCCGTGATCTTGGTTTTTAAGATACGCCACAAATTTTCAATGGGCGACAAATCGGGACTTTGTGGCGGCCAATCCAATACCTCCACTGCGTTTTCCTCGAACCAACGCATTACAACTCCCGATTTGTGGCAGGGCGCATTATCTTGCTGAAAAATGTATTGTGGAATATCCTGGTCGAGTAATTTTACCACAAACGGTTCTAATACTTCCTCCAACATGGCTAAATAGCGGTGGCTATTCATCCGTCCATCGCACAGGTACACTTCTCCAACACCGTATGCAGACATACAACCCCAAACCATGATACTACCACCTCCAAATTTTACTGTGGGAATGATACATTGTGGTTCATAAGCTTCCCCTTGCCTACGCCGAACGTATAGCGTCCCAGGTAGTCCCCAAAGCTGCCAGGCAAAAGAAGAAAGTTAGCACTTAGACAGGATTAATTTTGTTTAATGTTACATGTAGACTGAATTGCATACAACAATAAGAATATTAGTCATGAAGATGTACTACATACCTCGATATTCGATTCATCAGACCAAAGAATCTTCGACCACTTCTCGACTGTCCAATTTTCATGTTGTTTGGCCCATAAATACCGCTTCTTTTTATGAGCGTCAGTTAAAAGCGGTTTACGTCGCGCTTTACACCCTCGTAAACCAGCACGCTGGAGACGCCTTCTCACTGTTTGCGCAGAAACTGTTACGCGATAACGCTGTTTCAGCTCACTGGCGAGCTGTTTCGACGATTTTTTCCTATCACTGAGAGCCAGTCTTTGTAAAATTCTGTCTTCTCTAATCGAGGTACTGGGTTTTCTGCCACTTTTTGGTCTGTTAACAAACGACCCACTCTCCTGATAGCGACTAATGGTTGTACGGACTGCACATCGCGAACATTTTTTTTTGCAATTGCAGCTATTGATAACTTCTGAGAATGCAGTAGCACTATTTGGGCGCGTTCCCCTACCGACAACTCGCGTGTTTTAGGCATTTTTCTTCAACAAATAACTGACACAACGTGAAAAAATAGGATAATCTAATTGATCTCTACCACAAACTCACAAACGCACCTTGCTCACACACTGCTAGAATGACACTAAATTTCTAAAATCCACAATTTTTACGGTTAATTTCCGTCAGACTTGGATAATACCGAGAATAAGGGTTTTTACCTGGGGTGTCTAATACATCTGAGCATGGTTGTATGTTATGGAGTTAGTTAACCCGATATTAAAATTCTATAAAATTACCAATGGTCACTTATCGTGCTGCGATATCTTGAGTAAAGTCATGTTCAATGCTCCTTCACGATTGTTATGGATACCACCGCTATTTCAAATTCTCAGTTATAACACTAGAGCTTGTGGCAATTCTCCTTTACTTAGAATGATGCAGACTTTCAACAGTATCCGTATGTATGTTGATGTATTCGCTATCAAGCTTCATCTATTTAAAAAATCAAGTCCAAATTTTATGTTACTCTTAAAGTTTAACTGATTCATTTGCTGGATGTCACTCTTGCCTTCTTTAGTTGTCTTTCTTTTTGTTTTTAATATAGCTACAAATGTACGTATTTGTGCATATTAAGAGTTAAAATTTATAGTGAACATGTTGGGTTAATAACCTGTTTTTATTCCATGTATAATAATAAATAAATAAAAGGTACGAAGAGACAATACATATTTGAATTATATTAGTTCCATACATATTGACAATTCACATTAAAGTCTGAAACAAACAAAAATTTAAAGCGAGTTAATAATAAATTTTCAATATGTCGCAAAAAAGCATATACGGTGTAATTTTCAAGTAAGTTTGTATTTTAAGTAGCGTTTTATACTATTTATAACCAAAATATAATAAATAATCGCACATAACCGTCATGTCAAACACTAAAGTTTCATAATATAAGAAAAACAGTACTTATTAATTTCGATTAGCTTGATATACTACGAGGGAGCGTTTTTATATTCGCGGAATGAGCGGGTTGTAGAGGGGTGAGTAGGCGCATTGGGGGCGTGGCCTGTGCAGCGACTCATGATTAGTATAAATACGAAGTTTCATTGTTATTAGACAGTTAGTCTTTGAGCTATCGTCAACCAAGTAACATAATATATATATTATAATATTATAATATTATAAAGTTCCTTACCAGGCAAGGAAAATCAATCGCGACCATAATGAATGAGATGTCATTGGTTTACGGCGACTTTTGTCGAGGAAAAACCATGGTGTACAAGTGGCATAGTTTATTTAAACAAGGAAGGGAATCCCTTGAAGACGACCCGAGGCCGGGCAGGAGCATCGAGGTGACCACGCCAGCACTTATCCAAAAAGTTGAACAAATTGTACACGAAGATGCTCGACTAAAGAAGAAACAACTCGCAGAAATGGTTGAAGTATCCGATACAACAATTTTTAAAATCCTACACGATCATCTCGGCATGTCTAAGTTCAGCGCAAGATGGGTGCCGAGAATGCTTACGCCGCCGCAAAAACAACAGCGCGTAGAGCGTTCGCGTGCATTTTTGGACCTCTGTAATGAAGACAAGGATGGTGTATTGAGTGGAATTGTTACTGAAGACGAAACTTGGGTTCATCATTATGAACCTGAGTCCAAACAAGACTCCATGCAGTGGCACAGAAAGGGCACAGCACCTCCCAAGAAATGTAAAGTGTCACAATCAGCTGGGAAACTCATGGCAACGGTATTTTGGGACTCGGAAGGAATATTGTTGATTGATTATAAAGATAAAGGTGTTTCTATAACCGGAGAATATTACGCTTCAGTATTAGAGCGACTAAAAGAAGCCATTAAAGAGAAAAGACGGGGAAAATTGACAAAAGGTGTTCTGCTTTTGCACGACAACTCGCCCGTCCACAAGAGCCGCGTTGCGTTAGCTGCCCTGCATAAGGTGGACTTCGAAATTGTGAATCACCCACCCTACAGCCTAGACCTGGCCCCGAGTGATTATTACCTGTTTCCGAAAATGAAAAAAGAGCTGCGGGGTAAAAAATTTACTGCCGATGATGAAGTCAAGGAGGCAGTTTCGGCGTATTTTGCAGATAAAGAGAAATCATTTTTGTGAGGGTATAAATAAATTAATTGAAAGATGTGAAAAATGTATCCGTCTTGCAGGTGAATATATTGAAAAAGAAAAATAATTTGGTTTTTTTATTTCCACCCCTTGTCCCCCATTCCGCGAATATAAAAACGCTCCCTCGTATGAGGCATCTGTAACAGATCCATATTTTAAGGTTCGAATATGACCTTTTCGTTATTTTTCGTTGTTGTCGATAATAAGAATTGCTCAGTTCTAAAATACCAGTTTTAACTTGAATGGGTCAGTATATGTAGGACTTAGTTTATTCTTCTATCTTACCATTTTTTTGACGTCTCTGTTGAAAAGGTTTTACTTTCACCCTTTTGTGATTAAATTTTCTTTCCCATGTTTTGATATAAGATTTTTAAACAATTTGTATGCCGTGTGATGTAATCGTTGCAAAATATCATAAACATAGATAAAATGGACCTTGAATTTTTGTGTCAGTGACCGTATGTGTTATTGTGTACCATGATTTTTAATATTTCACTAACTTCTCAATATTTTTTTATGGATGTCTTCTCTCTATATAATCGAATACGTTTGATTAATGTAGAATATAACCGTTCAATTGTGAATTCTGTACCGCCATATATGATGCTTTAATTGAATGACGTTTTTACTATTAACAGTATGCTATACAAGTTTCGTAAAGGCGTGTCCGTATGTTAGATACGAGGGTGGTATGAAAAGTTTCCGACCTAACAAGACACAAGATCTTTTTTCCTAAAATTTATATTTATTTTTCTACATAGTCTCCTTGCAACTCTATATACTTCTCCCAGCGATGCTCCCATCTCTTTAACCCGTCCAAATAGTACTCGGCGTATTTCTCTGCAAAATAATTGTTCACAAAGGTGATTGCCTCCTCATTTGACGAAAATCTCTATCCTCCGAGCGCAATTTTTAGATGAGAGAAGATAAAGAAGTCGCTTGGGGCTAGATCTGGTGAGTAAGGCGCTTGGTCAAGCAGTTCAAAACGTAATTCGTGGATTTTCGCTATGATGTGAGACGGCGCGTCGTCTTGGTGAAAACTTTTTTTTCTGCAAATATAGCCGTTTTTTCACAACTTCTGTCTTCAGCTTGTCAAGTAAGATGTGTAGTATGCTCCTGTAATAGTTTTTCCTTTTTGAAGATAATCGATTAAGATAATTCCATGACTATATGTCAGTCGCCATCACTTTCCCAGCCGAAAAAATAGGTTTTGCTTTTTTTGGAGCCGGTTCCCCTTTTGCAGTCCACTGTTTTGACTATATTTTTGTTTCGGACGTATAATGGTGTATCCATGTTTCATCTACAGTAATTAATCGGCGCCAAAACTCGGATTTATTGCGCCAACAGAGCGTTGGAAATGTTTATGCGAACACATTTTTCTTCTAACGTTAGCAAACGCGGCACTCAACGCGCGGACAGCTTTCTCAGGCCTAAATTTCGATTTAACATGTGACGAACACCTTCTTTGGACATATTCATAGCCTTTGCTATCTCTCTCACGGTCGTCTAGCACCAATTGGTTAACTTTAGCGATGTTATCTTCAGTAGTTGCAGTTTTTGGACGTCCCGAACGTTCATGGTCTCCCAAGCTCTTACGGCCACGTTTAAATTCAGCTGTTCAAAATTTCACTGTAGTAAATGATGATGCAGGGTCCCTGTACATAGAGTCCAACTCATCTTTCATTTGCGTAGGCGTATTGCCTTTCAAAAACAAATATTTAATGACAGCTTGATACTTGACATTCACATCGACTCACTCAAACGACTGTCAAATAACAACTGCGCGTCAAAAATGGCTGAAACTTTGGTGAGTACCTGACAATAGATACACAACTACATTCCTTAGCTTTTATTGATGAGTGCTGCTATATTCACGTTGAGGTCGGAAACTTTTCAGACCACCCACCATATTCTTTTACGTATTTTCTAAAAGGGTTAATCTGTATTTTCGATTATGTTTTAATTCTGGTCGTGGTATTTGTTTATCGTATTTGCTGTGGCCATATTGTTCACATTTTTTTTAATATACACTGAAATTGTTTCTTCCATTTTCGGATCTACGTAAATGTTTAAATTTTGATAATTCGTTAGTAAAAATAGTTGGTGATAATTTTTTATTTGTCTATCTTCATCATCGATTACTTCCAATATTCGCAAGCATCTATGTACACATGTATATAATTTTTGATTCATTTTATTAAACGGATTCTCAAAAGTCCTGATATAATTTTTCTTGTTTAAAATATAAATAGTATAGTGTTCATATAGTCCCTAATAAATACAAATATCTTTAGATCGTTATTTATTTTAGAAACCTGTGCTTCGTAAATTTTCTTATCCTTATCCTGTTTAAAATTAATCGTTGTTTTTTGCAATTACGTTTGATGAATAAGATGTAACAGATTTTTGTTGTGAATGACTCCGTCCATTAACAATATCAATGGTATTGGTTCCTGATTTGTAGTTGAGTGCGTCGCATCGACTATATCATTTTCTTCCTATTCTGTTGCGGCGTTTTTTTCTTCATTATCATCAATTACTTAGCTTACTGTCTCTTATGTTAATTCCCTAATACTTTCTGAATATCTCGTAAGTTCGGTTTCTTTTCCTCAGTTATTTATCACGAACTCCGTTTCTATTTCGTTTAATTGTATTCTTGATAATACGTAGTGTTCGTATTGTTTTTCCTTACTTTTATGTAATATCGAAATTGTGCTCTTCTAATTTACTTTTAAATCTTCACAATTTTGAGTTGGATTTCTTTAATGAGCTTAGTTAAGCTAGTAGTAGGCGATCCGTATAAATTGCGAATTCGCGTCCGTATAAATATGGCCTAAGTTCTTCATTGTCCAGACAGTCGCAATCAATTCTTTTTCAGTTGTTGAATATTTTTTCTTTGATTCACTGGGTGTTCTCGATGCATAATTTATTGATTTATCACATCCTAATTTACCTGGTCAGTTGTTAAAATGAAAGGTTTCTCAAAGTAGGGATATTCTAATATTAATTCATTTGTCAATACATTGCTACAGGTTTAAAATATACATCTTCCAATTGAATATTAAAATTTACATTTGGTGATATTATTAAATTCCTTTTCTATTTTTTTGTGTTTTTATAGACTACTTGTATTAGCGGTTATATCGTATAAATAGAAGCGACAAAAATTTTCTTAATTCTTTTAGCTTTCATAATTTCCATCATCTTCTGGCACGCTTCTGTAAATCAAAACTAATTCTTTCGAAAAATTTATAATTTTTACTGCTTTCTCATATGTATGTACGTTACAAAAACTTTCAACAAAATGTACTGCTTTTTGGTGGGATTCGAACTCACAATCTCATGTTTACCGGACATGTGCCTGAACATGTGATTTCGCTTACGAGAGAGCACTAAATTTTTTTAAAAATTTTTGCAACATATTTGTATATATATAAATTAGTATGTTCCTTTTTTCCCTTTTGCCGTTTATAATTAATATAATGCTTTTTGTGTTTTTTGCAGCAGTGTTAATTGAGAAATTATTCAATTTAGTAACGTTTCGGCCATATACATACTGCCTTCTTCAGAATTTATTCAATATCATATCTGCTTCACCAAACTGCAAAATATTCCTAATATTGTCTGAAAGTGTGTCATATACATAAAAACTTCCTCTTTTTGTTTTGGAGGTGATTAATTATACTATATTATTGTCTATATTCTGCATGTATTTTATTTTTTTATACTTACTTACTTAATCCTATAGACTCTTATACCTTTCGGTGTCGAGTCATGCTAGAGTCGAGTCCTCCGCTTCCCCTCTCCATATCTCCCTCCACTTTCCTCTGTTGCTCGCCAAAGCCTTTATGTTCTCCCATCCTACTCCCCTCTTCTCAGCCACCGCCCGCACTTCATCCCTTCACGTTCTTCTCGGTCTACCCCTCTTCCTCTTTCCAATCTCCCTGGCCTCAAACACCTGCCTAATCAACCTCTCCTCGCCCCTTCTCATTATATGACCCAACCACCTTAGCTGACCCTGTTCTATCGTCGTTTCTATTGGGATTATGTTTTCCCTAAATACCTGGTTTCTAATTTTATCTATCCTCGTTTTCCCCTCTGTTTTTCTCAGGAATTTCATCTCTGTGCTTGTAAGTCTACTCCTCTGCCTCCGTGTTGTTGTCCAAGATTCGCATGCGTATGTCATTGTCGGTTTTACAACTTTTCTAATTATTTCCGCTTTTACCTGTCTTGGTATTTCCTTCTTGCTTAGGAAGCTGTTCTTTATGCTGTTATATAACCTACCGGTCTTTGCTATTCTTTAATTTATTTCGTCGTCCAGGGTTCCTTCCTTGTTTATTATCACGCCTAAGTATGTGAATCTATCCACCTGCTCTATTATCTCGCTATCTATATGTATCCTGTGCTTCTCCTTCCGTGCTCCAATTATCATTGTTTTAGTTTTCTGTTTATTTATTTTCATATTTAGTTTCTTCAGTTCTTCGTTAATAATAGTAACATTTCTTTGCAGCTGTTTCTCTGTTCCCCCTATTATTACCATGTCATCCGCATAACATAGTTCCGTCAAGCGTACACATTTTAATCTCCAGTATCCAACTGGATATACTTCCAGTCTACCTCTACTCTGCTTAATTGCTTCATCTAGAACCAAGTTAAAAAGTAATGGGCTCAGAATGCATCCCTGTCTCAGTCTAATTTTGTTAGCAAATGATTTGGATGTTTCATTTCTTATTCTTATGTAACTCTCAGTTTTTTCGTAGAGGTTTTGTATGTTTTGTATTAGCCCCCTTTCTATTCCTCTACTCCTTAATATTCTCCAAACATCTTCTCTTCTCACTCTGTCAAATGCCTTCTCCATGTCAATAAAACAGGCATGTATTATCCGTCCTCCAGATCTAACCGCCCTCTCTGACAGTAGCCTGAGAACAAATATCTGGTCGTTTGTTCCTCTTTCCTTTCTAAACCCACTTTGGCTCTCCTTCAGCTCGTTCTCTAAACTACTTCTAATTCTCCAATATTCTGGCATATATTTTTCCGACCACACTACCAAGCGTTATACCTCTAAAGTTTGCGCAGTTCATGCTATTCCCCTTATTTTTTTATATTCATGTAAATATATATATATATATATATATATAGTAAAAATTTGAATTTTTTGGTTTCACATCACGTAAGCGTATAATTATAAGTTCATTCTTTCGAATTTTTAATCTGATGATAGCCCTAGGCAAGAACTAAGGTCCTAAAGTGCACTCTCTTAATTTTTTTAAAATATCAAGAATATTTGGTATTGGATATTTGTCGTCAGCTGTTTGTTCGGTCAACCGTCTATAATTTATTACCATGCGATATTTAATTTTTTCCGAAGCACAAATTTTTTTAGATAGTACACTCACTGTAGATGGCCATATTCTATATCTAGTCTTAATAAATCGTGTAAATTTGTGTCTTGCCCTATATATTGTATATTTATTTATATAGGAATGTTTATAACATAAAAGAATTTTGCATTTGTGCATTTAGCCAATAATGTATCGATGTTTTGTAGTGTTCCAAATTGTGGTTTAGTACAAGAATTTAAATGACGTGCGTCTAAACACACTCTTAATTTTATATCTTCTTCGTTACTACTATCTTTCTTCTTCAACTACGTCCACTGCGTTCCGTTTCGCAACTTCTCTATTGTATTGTCTACATGAATTTTGTCATTTATGTCTTAAATATCATTACATATTACATTTTGTTTCATGTAACTACTTTTTTTCTACATCTTTTTGTATGTCATCGTTTCTTACTGAACTATTTGTATACGTCTTCTCAATTTAATTTTAGTGGTTTGTAATCCTTCTGTTTATACTTCATTTTTTTCTATGACCACTTTCAACTGTCCACAATATTCATCTATTTTGTGTCTAGTTGTTCATTCGAATAATCAATTTTCCTACTCATTTTGACATGAATTTCTATTTATTTATTTATTTTATCAAAATTCCTCTTGAATGCTTGCATCATTTGATTCATTTGTTCTACATTTTTCCTTCTTTTTGTTTTGTTAACACAAGGACATCTACGCCTTTATCCTTAGACGTTAATGTTGCGTTGTTTTTTTTTCAAATGTCTCTGACGAGTTTTGCCTATATTCTATAAACATTGTAGTAAGTAAGAATAACTAATGGCAAGTGTGGGAATGTCCTCACCACTTCCTATTCCACCACTCTTTTCTGTTCTGTTATCTGCTATTGTTACTCTATTTATTTAAAACTGTATTAATGAAATTGTTAAAATTAATCTTTATTGATTAGAACTATAAATGCTATTATTTTGTGTTTGGACTTTTGACCATTAGGGACAATAATATCACATACGGTCCTTGAATATTGTTCAATTGTATCTAATTATAATATTTATTCAAACTTAATGTGTAATGTATGTTTTACTCTATTGATAAATGTTAATAGTAAGTGCTCATTATAGCATATTTTTTTATATTTTATATATAGATTTTCAAATTCACGTTTTTAATCATCGTTTGAACCTATAGTGTTATTCTATGAATAAATATTTCATATAAACTACTAGAAGACATATTAAAGTGTGTAATTAGAAGTAGTACACAAGAAGATAAGTTTTTTAAAATTTTATTTGTAATTTTAATTAATTTTACTATTTTAAAATTTTTTGGGTTTTTTTGGTTCTTATTTTTTTGTATATGTAAGAAGTTGGCTTTGGTCCTCTCTACGTGCACGTCGTGCATGAGAGGCTTCTTGTTTTGAATTAGAACAAGGAGGTGTGATTTTATATATGTCGGTATATCAACATTCTAGTTTTATTTTGATTTAAAACGAATGTTGAATTAATACCAGTTGTGAAATGAATATCAATATACAGTCCTTTGTTTCACTTGTGAAAACAAACGCAAACAGTAAAATAAATTTTCCGGGACCTGAACAGACTATAATGGATGCGATAAATGATATTCTAAAGAATGATTATATTATCGGCGTCGGTAAGCTATTAGGTCCCAAAAACATATTGTTTGCCTCTAAAATATTAAATAATAGAATATCTATTTACTTATCGTTAAAATAAATAGTCAACGTGTTTATTATAATAATGAACAGGGAGGAATAACATTAAATGATAAATTTGTTATCGCACGTCGTTTAATTTCACCTGCTAGGAGAGTTATAGTATTATCTAATGTCTCACCAAGCTTTCCCCACGAAGTATATATGACCCACTGAAGGTCTAAAAGTTGTTTCTTCTATTAGTGTTATAAGTGCAGGGCTTAACTTGCCTGAATATAGACAAGTTTTCGTAGACAGGTTTACGACATAAATAATAACATACCGGACTCAAACATAGTCCAGTATAAAGCTACGAATTTTTATAACAATAGACGAAATAAAATGCAGGTTTATTCTAATATGAATAAAAGAATGCACCGTGAAAATAATATTCCAGAAAGAAGTCGGAGTAGAAGTGTTTGGGGATGGATATCACGCGCTGCAGCAGGAGCTATATAGAAAATTGAAAATCATTTAAATAGTGATCAGTATATATCCTCTCAGATATAATGTTACCCTCTGTTAATTTAATGCATGGGGGTAATTATTTATTTCAACATGACAATTATCGATGAACAAATCACGAATGATAAAAGAATGGATACGTTCAAATAATATTGAAGTGTTACCTTATAGCCTTCAAACAGTCCGAACTTAAGTTTCATTGAACGTGTTTGAGTAATATTTAAAAAATGTACATATATTCAGTTCGTTCAGTAAAATAGTGGGTAAAAAAGGTAGAGAACGGGTGGAACGAACTTTCAATAGAAAGTGAAATGCTTATTGTGTACCGTCAAGGCTACAGAAATTAATTGAGAGGACTAGAGGATGTACACACTATTAAATGTTATATTAAATATTATTCAAATAAATTCACACTGCAAGTTACGCTATTACTATATCCTATAACATATTTAGTTTTATTAATGAAATTCAAGTGAAAAAATAAGATCTAAACAATTGCTTTATTACATTACACAAAAACATGTGTATGTTAGTCATAAAATAGTAAAGGAAAAATTTATTCGTATTTTGCGTGCGTTGCTATATCTACTGTAATACAAATCTTAACAGTCACCTACTAAAAATATGTAATGTAGTTTTTGTACTATTACCTATGAGGATATGTTATGAATTATAGACACGCTATCTTGGTCAAAAT
>JAVIWB010001776.1:0-250502 GCA_031893035.1 Dermolepida albohirtum | reverse complement strand
CAGTGATTAATTAATAACCGAGGCTTCATCAAAATTACCAATAATTGTCTGAATTAAAATTCATGTTTTTAAAACACTTACAAACGGGTTTCTATTAATTTACAATGCACTATAATAATAAAAACTCCCCGTACATGTAAACTCTTATCGCAAACAAACGTATATTTCAACAATTTTAATTTCATCAACTTTATTGTAATATGTCGTCTTATTAATGATTTTTCATAAAATGCAAGTCAGACCTTTGTTCTCCACACAGGGTTCTTCGTGCTCTAGGCTGCGAAGAACAGCACGTCCTCTAAAACTTTTTTAATCTCGCCGGAATTAAGTTCTGGTGTTATTTCTGACGCAGTGAGCGAGAATTCAAAATTAATAAGATGACAAACACTGAGAGACCAGGCGAGGAACATTTGACAATTGTTTGGGGTTTCGAGTTGAATATCTCAGAAAGTACATTACTTTTCTCACATAAATTTTGTAATCAAGCGAAAATTTTCGAAAAGAAACTGCATTGTTTTTAATGAAAAAGTTATTTCACATTAAAGTAGCATTCACTATAAAATTTTTTAATAGATTTTTGCAGGAAGAACGTAAGAACTAAATTAAGTTAGTTCTACCTAAACTTTGTTACATTTCGAATATTTCACTTTGCAGTAATTAAGGCAACGGTCTGCTTGCAGGCTGAGAAGTAAACAGATATATATGTCTTTTGACATTAGGCGATGTATTGTTGATGGAAAGACGTAATGAATTTATGTGCAACAATGTGGTTCATTGCATTTATGTGAAGTAATATGATTTCATACATTCTGAGGAGGAGGTACGTTATTTACTCGCTAGCAATATTTGCAAACGTATACGTATGTACATATATGTATGTATTTATATAGATGATACGATCAATTTGGAGAGCATATAGACGCCAGTTCATGTCTATGTATTCTCTACGGCATTACGATGAATATTCAATGAAACTACATACAATGTATAATGAAAGTTGGGATTTGATTCTACTTGGATAATAAAAATCGTTAAATCGATTACTTTCATAGCGATTACTACAGAAACGTATGCCAAAGAGTTTCCTCAAAATTATAATTAAAAAAAATTAGAATCAGATTCTTATAAAACGCTACTACATTATGTCTATTAAAGGATAGACATAACGTCGAAACTCGAAAATCGGAATACTCCGTTTTACTCATGCTCAAAGCCAAGTCAGACTCCTTGTCTTAAACTCCGACCTCGGCTTTTAAGCATAATAACGGAATAACTAATGTATCTAAAAAAATTTTTTAATGATTTTACATAAAAAATGTGTTCGTAGCTTATTCTTTAACATGGGCCATATATATCAACTATTCCATTCATATCTCTGACAACTACCAAACACCAAAAATCCAAACACTCACTTTTTCTCATACTCAAACTCAATTCAAACTACTTTAATCAACTTCCGAATAAATAATGTATCTAATTTTTTTAAAAACTATATAAAGAAAAGTGTTCGTAGCTTATTCTTTAACATAGTCCATATATATTCCATTCACATCTGGCAACTGCAGAGACTACTCGAAAATCCAAATACTCCATTTTGCTCATTCTCAAGGTCAGAGTCAGAGTCCTCGTCTTAAATCTGATCTCGGTTTTAAGCATAATAACCGAACAACTAATGTATCCTAAATTTCTTTTAAGATTTTACATAAAAAAATGTGTTCGTAGCTTATTCTTTAACATGGTCCACATATATTCCATTCATGTCTGGCAATTCCAGAGATTACTCAAAAATCCGTACACTCCATTTTACTCATGCTCAGAGTCAAGTCCGACTCCTTGACTTGACTGATCAATACTTTTAAGCATAATAACCGAACAAGTATTGTATACCAAATTTTTTTTAAGATTTTGTTAAAAAAATGTCTTCTTAGCTTATTAATTAACATGGTCAATATTCTAGGTATGACAACTAAGTAACAAGACTGTGCTTCTTCCACCACGCAGCCTCATCGGGTGAGGCTGTAGTTGGAATGTCATTGACCTTGATACTTCCCAAATAATAATCTGTAGTTTCGTCTCTGATTTAGTTACTTTCGAACTTTAATTGTAGAGGACACTATTACTTAGTAGTGTCGTGATAATTGTCAAATTGAAAAAATCGCCAACAAAATATTTACAAATGTTAAAGGAAATGCTATCTGCTTCTGGGTTTCCGGGCTGGAACCGCGTCACTAGTATATCTGCCGACGTTTCGTACCCATTTGTATGGGACATCTTCAGAAACAGTGCAGTAGTTCAGCCCTGAAGATGTCCCATACAAATGGGTACAAACGTCGGCAGATATACTAGTGACGCGGTTCCAGCCCGGAAACCCAGAAGCAGATAGCATGGACCACGACCGCGGAAGTCTACGTACCAAGTTAAAGGAAATGTTTGGTGAAAATGTTATGTCACGTACGCGAAAGACATGACAGAAAAAAGCAGAAATGAACAAGTCGAATTTGAAGGCAACGCTGATCGTTTTTTTTCGATATCGAGGGTGTTACTATGACTGACTGAGTGCCTGAGGACCAAACCGTTAATCAGAAATACCACAAAGAAGTCCTCATCAAGCTGAGGGAAAAAGTAAGGAAGAAAAGACTGGATTTGTGGAAGAACCAATCATGGATTCTGCGCCAGCTCACAATGCCCTAAACATCCATTCCAAAAATACCACATAAACTTTTCGTCACAACTGACACATTGTTACATACGAATTTGATCTTGTCGACAAGCATATTTGCGGCTTGTGGCCACAACACGTACTGACGGCCGTATTTAGAATTTTGCTTATATTGTATTCAAAAATAATTTTAAACCCATAACAAAAATTTCTTAAAAACATTTTAACGATACACAAAATTACAAAAAAAATTCTGACGTATATAATATTTCAAAACTGACTTTATATGATTAAGTCAAACGTTCTATAAATAAATGATCGAATAATATGAAAGTTGTAGTTGTATTATATTAATCTAAGTAACAAATTTGTAATTAAGATTGAAATCTTTTACATGTAAATTAAACGAGAATTTTTCGTTCCAGCTTTTACTTTTTTCAAGTGAATTGACGATATAAACTTCCTACAATAATATTCTCAAAAGTTTTAAACCATTTCTTCACTGATAATTTCATTTTTAAATCGCAATTACATATATTGGTCTTTCATTTTCCAAGCAGTCTAACTCAAGCGGCACTTCAACACTTAGAACTCTCCCTTTTCCATTCATTGTTCTAAACGTTAAAGGAAACAAGAATATGTTGCGTTATTGTGTTGAGTGTTGTATGCACTTACCATTTTACGGTTTGTAGGATCACTTGTGTGCAGTCAATGGGCGTTAGAGGGCGCGCAAAATGAGCGACTCCCCGGAGGAACTCTAATTTGCATTTTAATGACAGGGAAGGAGTGCACGGTGGAATGAATTGCAGGAAAATTACCTGAAAATCCGAACAATTGCGCAATGCATTGCTTTTTTATGTGGTAATATATTGACGAATTTAAAATTTTCAACAAATTTTAGTAATTTGAAAGAAATAATCTGAAGGAGACTCTATTTTGGGCCAACGAATTTAAAATTTTGCTTCTAAATAATAAATATGTAAGGAAATGTAAATAATATGTATACACAGTCTGTCGTAGAGAAAAAGGAACTTTTTTAAAATAGTAATTCTCAATGGCGCCATCTATTAAAAAAAAAATATACGTCAGAAAAGTGTAGTAACTGTGTATTTGGCATTGGTCGAAAAATGAATTTTGATCAAAGAGCAAATATCAAATTCTGTTTTAAACTTGGTAAATCGTTTACTGAAACGTTTAATTTGATGAAAAAGTGTACAGTGATGCGTGTTTATCATACGAGTATGTATGAGTAGTATAAACGATTTGAAGATGGACATAAACAACGACGAACCTCCTGGTGCAAGAAAAAATCTGTGGTTACGAAAAGCAACATCGAACTTGTGCGTGAATTTATCAGAAATTAACCGAAATCCTCATTGCGATACGTGGGAATGAAATTAAATATTTACAAATATTCAGTTCAGCGCATTTGAAACTGAGAAAGATTTGTGCAAGGTTTGTACCCCACAAGCTATCTGAATTCAACATGGTACAGACTTGATTATAGACTCAAATGACGAAAACTTCAGGTATTCTATTGCAACTGGCGATGAGACGTGGTGTTTTCAATATGATCCTAAGACCGAGCGTTAAAGCTCTGAACGGAAGCATCCAAGCGAAGAAAGACCGAAAAAAGCGTCTGGAAAAGTCAAAAGTGAAGCAATTTTGATTTGTTTTTATGATTCGAAATGCATAGTGCACGAAGAATTTGTATCAGCTAATCAAACAATCAGTGCTGTATATTATCTTGGTGTTACGAAGAGTCTTTTGGCGTGTATTCGTCGTGTGTCCTTAATATCGTGAAAATGGCATCTCATCGTTCGACGCTTATCACTGATTTTCTAACTTTAAATTGCATTTTAACCATTAACCATTCACCGTATTCACCGGATTTGGCTCCCTGTGATTTCTGCCTATTCTCCAAACTACATTTGCCGATGACAGGTCAGCGTTATGCCGATATCGAAGCAATTAAAAAAACGCCGACAACGATCTTGAAGGACATCTCTAAAGATGAACTCAAAAATTAATTCGACATATTACTCTGATTGTGTATTTCGGCTCATTATAATATATACGAAATGTAATAAGATTGCCGAAAACACGGTCTTCTAACGAAATCTAAATGTCCCTACTACAGAGATATTTAACATTCTTCATAATATAGTATTGTGTGCTAATATTTTATTCATTTTTCGAATTAAACCGAGCTTCAACGTATTGTGACATTGTATACCTTCTTTATTTAAAAAAACTCTTTCGCATACTTATTGCAAGTAAAATGATAACTACAGAAAGTATATAATGTTGCTCCTGTGTTTCCTCCGAGATAGTTAAAAAAAGAAACGCTCTCCAGTTTGCGATCGGCAACACGTTTTAGAACAAAGTTGTTAAACGTGACCCATGATCAGTACGAAAAGTATAGTAAAATGGTATTAGATCAATTAAATATTGTTTATATATTAATTGTATTTCAGAATTCTTAAATATCATAGTACGTACATATCTACACTACTACACTTATTTATTATTGTTATAAATAATTGGAATTTAAAAAAAATTGAAATTAAATTGAAATCGAGAATTAGAATATAATACGGTTTTTAAAATTACGATGTAGAATGATCAATAGAAGAATTTAGATAAGTAATTGTATGATATATATAATTTTGACCTTGTAATACTCGTAGGTATAAAGTTGATGCAATTCATAGTTACGCTTATCACTAATCAGTATGTTCATACACAAATACTCTACACTTCTTTCTATTGAGTGCCAGTAACGTAGCTTCGTTTATTGGCATCCCTCTTGTTTGCAAAATGTGATGAAAGTTATCATCCCTAGTCTTCATCGGTTTCTCTTTGAATTTTTCACCGGATCTCAGCTTCCTATATTCTCTTAGTTTGTCTGTTCTTATGCATTTTTACATCAGGTGTCCATACCATCTCGGCTAAGTTTTTTCACTTCTTTGCAATTGATTCTATTTTAAATTGTTCCCTTCCTACCTTTCCATGACTTTATCAATTCTTACTCCTAAGATTATTACTAGAAATTTCATTTCGAGGTTCCGAATTTTATTTTTGAACTTATTTTTTCGTAAAGTCCACCACTCGCAAATGAAACGAAGAATTAGTAAATACAACAGCTTTATATGCACTAATCTTATTCTTGTGTATATGCCTTTCCTGTTAATCAACATATTTTTTTACTGAGTGATCACTCTAGAAAACTTGCCAATCTAGTTGTAATTTCTGGTTCGATATTTTCTTATCTTTGTGTGTGCAAATAACCAAGATATTAAAATGTCTCAACTTGTTCTACCTTCTTTCTGTTTAGTTCGAGATTTATACTTGTATTTTCTACACCCACTACCACTATTTTAGTTTTGTCTTCATTTATTTGAGGGTTTTTTTAATATGCACTTCGTTCCATATCTTCAGATTCCGCTTTCAGTCCCTTTTTGTATTACCAAAGCGTCCACGAACCCACACGTACAATTTATTTGTGCTCTTTTTTGTTTCTTTAATGATATCATGCACAGTCATGATAAGTATAGCCCGTCTGTATTTAGTATCTTAATGACGAGCTTAGTAGTACTCCTTCTTCTATTAGACTTTCCTCAACTGTAAATTTCATCGATTGCAAATTTTTTGTCCGCATATAGTTTCTAGTGCAAATGTACGTACCGAAAATCTTTCTTAATTTTAGCTCCAGTTGTGAATCGATCGATGGCTATCTTTCAAGATTGCTCATACCTTTGAAGGAGTATTTCACAGACGATTTTTTGATTTTCCATTTCTCAGTGATTCAATTAATGTGGCACCCATTTTCACATCTTTTAGATTTTTCCCAATGTTCGTAGTCGGTCGCTAATCGTTTCTTGGGCCACATTTAACGCTTTTGCCAATTGTTTTTGGATTTGGGTTTGATCTTCATTTAATAACTCCTGCAGTTTTGCATCTTCAAACTTTTTCGGTCTACCAGAATGTTCTTTGTCTTGCACATCGAAATCACCACTTTTGAATTGTCGAAACCACGTCTAATATGTTTCTATGGTTGAAGTATGCTCACCATAAGTTTCTACCAGTAAACGATGACTTCTTTCTTTTGATTAAATAAGAAAAGTAATGCGTGCCGCAAATGTACTTTTCCAGGGACGAAACTTGACATTTTCAAAGAGGTATGACAGCATTATTTTCTCAAAATATAACATGTATGTCTTCGAAGTTTGATATCAGTAGAATAAAATGATATATGTATCAAATCATAACATTGCATACTTAAGTCTAGCGACATCTGTTATAAAAACCGGTAATGACTTTCTGGAAAACCTAGTATTTGCTCTGATATAGTGTGGTACTTCATCTATGCTTCTCACTGTATGTTATTAGATAGGCTTCACGGGAAGTGTTAAGATATTTATCTTACAAGATAGATGAAATATTTCTAGCTATTGGAACTAGAAGCGCAGTATAGTATGATATCTCTTTTTGATAAAAGAAGCACTCTTTCAATGGCAAAGATGCATGAACTACATTTTAAATTGCTTCCACATTCAGCTTATTCACCCAATTTATCATCCTTAGACTTTTTCCTTTTTCTCAACCTAATTGTTTAAGTCACACACTGAGCTAGTATCTGCTTCTACGTGCAAATCTTTTAGCTTTATTTTGCGTATTTCAAGATACTTTGGAAATTTTAATCTTTTGAAGTTTTTCTATTTTGTATACGTTATATTTAAGATTGAATACGCTGATGTTGTATGGTATCCCATCTATACTTCCCACTGTATGTTGTTGGATAGGATTCATGGAGGTATTTAAGGTACTTATCTTACAAGATGGATGCAATATGGCTAGCTATTGAAACTAGAAACGTGGCTTAATATGACATCTCTTTTTGATAAAAAATAGCACTCTTTCAATGGCGAAAATTCATGAACTATATTTCAAACTGCTTCCACATCCAGTTTCTATGATAGATTTCGCCTCTGCAAATGCACTTACTATTAAGCCTCTAAGTGCTTTTGAACCTCCATAACATATATTTTTATTTAAACTTTCTTGAGATAGCTATAAATAACGTAATATTCTTTTGCAAAACCTAGAGCTACAAATAAAATACCTTTATTATAGAGATTAATTTACTTTCTTTTCTTAAACTATCTAAGCATTTTATTTAACTAACTACATATTTACTGTTGTCAATATTTCAAGTATATTGTAACATGAAGATGTTTTATACTATTTCTCAACCAGTCCTTCTATAGTTTCAACATTGTCTAATTAAAATGGGAAAACTGATCTATTTTTTAATATTAAAGGAGTTAATCGCATTTAAATACACTCCCGTATGCATATGACAGTCACATCTCGACTTTGAATTTGTAATTATGTACTTATTACTTCACACTTCTTAGTAATCAGTTAATCTTGTCATTACAATTAGCATAACGTAAGTGAGACTCAAATGACAGAATATAACACTTTTCGAAAATGTTAACCGAAGCTAAATGCGTATTAAAAGGTAACGAAACAGGAACAAATTTCGTATTTTGCCAGTATTAAAGAACATGCTAATTTATAATAAGTCCAAGTTTTGTATTTATAATTAGTATTTTTTACAGAGTGGAAATACCCAAGAAGTTCCTATTGCAGACATAACTTGTTAATAGGTTATAAATTATTAATAAATTTGATTTTTTGCAGTATTTAATCATTGTAATTTATAACTTTCGTTTGTATACGTATATAAATTGGACGATCGTTTCGATTGACTAAAGTTAATTTAAAAATTGTTAGAATTAAGATTCAAATATAATATTTACGCAGGGTGGACAAAATATAATAATAAACACTAAAAACAATCAAACATATCACAGGTGTATGTATAAAATTAATAGAAACAAGATATAGGCGTAACACATAACATAATAAAAGAAATTCGGAGGTCAAATGGTACTGAAACACATATATACACACATATATGTATATATATATATATATTGAGATCAAATTCTTTGAAGCTTTCATGGAGTTGTTTAGAAATTACTTCACTAGTAGAAGTTATGATTGGTATAATTTTAATCTGCTTCTAATACTGTGATTGCTCTACTTCTTCTGGAAGGATATATTTATTATATTTTTCTATATACTTTTATTGAAGAAGAATGTATTATTATATATTAATAATTATTATTATTCTCTGTAAAGTAATGCAGAGCATCATAAAGTTTGTTATTGTTTGCCGATTTATGATGTATAAAATAGCACTGCAACAACAGCCGCGTACAGTCCAAACACAAACTCATAGATATTTGGATTAAGTGAAAAGTTTGCCAGCGTTAGGCTAAAGAATTGCGAGAATAATCTTCATCATTCTTCATCATCATCTTTATTTATTCAACTCTAAATCAAATTACAGAATAAAGGAAGCCGTACCAGCCGTGTAGAGTCCGAGCTGAAATCTGTAAATAAGTGGATTGAGTAACATCGTTTAACTTAGAGAGTGGAAGAAAACTCATCGCTATAATAATTCTTATTTATCCAACAAGAAACTTAATTATAGGATAAAGAAAATAAATATTGAGGCTCACATAGAAATTAAATAAAATAACTAGAAAATAACAATAAACCCAAATCCTGTAATCTATATGTTATTACAATTTAAACTATTGCAACAAAATGAAATTAAAAATCATAGGCAAAAGCTAATAAACAAGAAATGAAAAACATAAAAACAAATAAACATAATATTTATTAAAGATGCATGAATGTAACTGTTTTCATTCTTGCGTGTGACAGATGCAATAGATGCACATGCACGTGATATAGCCAAAACATGTGAGCAATTGGTAACGAAAAGGCAGTAGTAGACCTGGGCTGCAGGTGCAGTTCACTAAACTCGATCTTGAATCGCAAAATTGGCATTAAATTCTATTATCAAACTTTAGGAGGAAGGCACTGTGGCAAACCCTTCTATCTGTTACATATTTATATGTAAGTATTCCATAATATATTCCAAATACGATACGAAATCTCAAGAAATCGAGGAAACTACTACTTCAAACAAAACCTCTAAACTAAACTACTACAAGTTTTGTACGTAAATTACAACTAAAGGTTATGATCTACTTTTGTCACCGTCAGTAATGTAACGAATTCTAAAAGTTTCTTCTCAAGTTAGTTCAAAATCTTCAACATTTCTCACAAAAATACTACCTGAACATCTGTGTTTCCAAATCTTTGAAATACTGTAAATTACAATGAATATTGTTTATCTCAATAAACCCATTATTCTTCTCTCACACAGTTATAAAACTTTTTCAGAAACGAAAATATAATTAAGAAACTAAAAACTTTCTTCACATGGCTTGAGTGAGTTCAACTGTTAAGGCTTTGATCTTGAAAACAACTTAATATCGCCTGCAACGGTTTACTTCTCTAATAGATTATGATGAAGCATTCGATGGTACTCAAAAAGCATTATGGATTATGGATGGATTCGGTGTGTTTATCAACGAAGAATTATCATTACAAGAACATTTACAATAAATAAAACTCATACGTGTAATTATGACACATAAATCCTTTGTTCCTGAAGTTTTAATAAGAACTCTTTAAAATAATGTACATAATGCTAAAAGGTGATGATAATGTGGAACAACTGCAGAAAAAACGGATATTTCTATTCACGAATACGTCTATATTGTATAAACGAGAACCTGAAACAAACACATTTACCCTAGCCACCAGATCAAACTGAGAAATTAAACTACGCAAATTAGGGAAAGAGTTTGGAAACCTTTCATTAAGCTGAGTGATATTCTTAACTAAACGTGAGATTCGCCCATAGAATTAGAAAAAAATATGTGACTCCTGTTTTACTTAGGGAAAATATGAACTCATTAATAGTAATGTAAAAACTACAAGAAGTATGACAGATAATATCAATTGGTGGAAAACAAAAATGTGCACTTGAAAAACAGGGCACGATTAAAGAAAGATTTAGAGATTAACATCAAAATATAAGTAGGTTAGAAAAGACTAAATGAACAAACAGAAGTTTTCTTAGAATACCCTATGACAAGAGAGACCGTAGTTAGGATGTCTTCATCATTTTTACACAAAGATTACTATTATTTTAGAAATTATGAGAAAAAGACGATTTAAGAACATTTGTAGAGACAATAAAAAGTTAACAGCGCGAAATTTATTGACTCAGAGGATGAGAGGAGACTACAGTTCCCGAATTAAGTATCATGTCAGGCGGAATCAGAAAAATTACAATATTCAGAGTATAGGAAGAAGGCCAATACCGAACATGCTGTAGCTCACCATAATCTTAAACAAAAGCAGGCTTTTATCACTATACTAATACGCGAACAACAATAATGAACGGCGATAATTTTAGAAAGGGTTGAAGAGGAATGGCCACATCAGAATTGAAATACGAATTTAGAAAAGCTAAAACTAAAACGCAACATATAAATTCACAATTAAGTCACCATTAAAATAAAGAAATACCAAAACTTTAACAAAGAGACCTCTAGAAACCTATCAACACTTGGAGGACTTTGCTAGTTCCATTTATGGAAGTTGAACACTTATTAAGCTCCAATAACATGTAAATTAAAATGATCAGAGGCTGAAGTATCTGTCAGTATAAATAGCGAAACGTCTATTATTACAACGACGACACCCAGGAGTAGATTGTACTAACTTAAAGTATTTCATACAATATTCGCGTATATTGATATATAGTAAATTACTTCCATAAATCAAGAACGTCACTTTTTTCAATTCTACCATTATTATTAAGTTTCCATTGAACTAGAAATCTATTTAAAATAGGCTCAGAGAAAGAAGTTTCAAGAATATAAAATAAATTATTTGCTGTAAAATTAAAACGAACAATAAGGTTAGGTATCATTGTAGTCTAGACTGCACATATTTAAACAGCATCGAGTCAAATCTCCTTAATGAAAAAATAAAAAGGTGTAACACGTTTATTTCTCCTGTTATTCAACGAACGTTTTTTTTTCTCTTTCATGCAAGATCTCGAATTACAGCCTGCATAGGTCCCGCCGCTTTTGCTGCTTAAAAGTGTGGAAAAATTGCTTAACCTTTTCAAATTCGGAAGTGGTTTCGTTTTCTCTTTCCGGAATACATCCTCATTTTGCCGTTCGGTTTTTTTTTTGTGCGACCGCGTGTAAGCAGTGTGCAGGTATTTGTGCCGGGGGGGGTGCATCAACCCTCTTTTAAAGGGTAAAAAAAGAGAAGTAGGTAAAAATAAGATCGTGTATTTAGGCTTTTTTAGTGATTTATTTCGGTGGTCGAAATCTTTGTGGGAAAGAGATAAATTTAAGGTTTTATATGAAATTTAAAACTATGAGTATGAAATGAATTATATGGGAGAAAAGGAGCATTACTAGTATTATATATTTCTGTAAAACCAGGAATAGCAATACTTTTATATTTTGTTTATTAAATCATCTTCTGTCTCTTATTATATATATAATAATTACCAGTAATAATGTACAGTATTTAAGGACTAATAATAGAACAGCAAATTTTAAAATATTTTAACTTATATACTTAACAACAAAAACGTATTTATTAACTCCCAACTGCTGATAATGTCAACATAGTTTGATATTATCAGCTGTTTAACCATAGTTATCAATATCGATAGTTCTCATGCAGTTTAAAAAACAACCATTATGTATGAATAATATTAGATTCTCGGGCACTCCGCGATGTTGGACAAAAATTCTATAAAGAATCGGCGTCTCAACATTTCGATGACATCTCAATCGTCTTCTTCAGGAGTTGTTTCGTAGTGAATCGTCAACCTGAAACCCACTTCACTACGAAATAACTCCTGAAGAAGATGATTGAGATGTCATCGAAACGTAGATACGCCGATTCTTTCGAAAATTTTTGTCCAAGATCGCGGAGAGCCCGAGAATCTAATATTATTCGTATATGTGCAATGCTAAAACTTTTGACGAAATAAAAATAAGTTATCCAGATAGTTCTGGGCATTTGCTGTAAATTGTATATGAGACAGTTGAGAGTTAATAAATACGTTTTTGCTGCTAAATATATAAATTAAAATATTTTAAAACCTGCTGTTCTACGATTAGTTTTTAAATACTGTAAATTATTACTGTAATTATTATCTGAAAATAAATATATAATCAGTCTCAATTTCTTAGTTACGCTTTTGTCTTACTCATGGTAAACTTTTGACTCCAAGAATTTTTTACTTTTAAACATCAAGTAAAAACTAGTCAATTATTTGATCAATAAGGTTGATATATAACCCCTTTCCACAATTAACTATTTGTAAATTCTGTATACGCATTTCGACAACCAAGTTGTCATCATCAGCAGATAATTTCAAAGTGTCGCACCTGGTAAAACACGGCGAAAAAATTGCACGAAAAAACAAACTCCGTACGCGATCCTCACCGTTCAAAACCAAGATGTGCACTGTGTCTGTTTCACAAGATTTTTAAAAAATACTTTTACTTAAACTAACATGCACTACATTGAAAAAGGTTATTATGGTCAAGCAAGTGATTTATGTGTGTTTTATGATATTGTTCCTCCTAATAAAACACACATAAATCACTTGCTTGACCATAATAACCTTTTTCAATGTAGTGCATGTTAGTTTAAGTAAAAGTATTTTTTAAAAATCTTGTGAAACAGACACAGTGCAATCTTGGTTTTGAACGGTGAGGATCGCGTACGGAGTTTGTTTTTTCGTGCAATTTTTTCGCCGTGTTTTACCAGGTGCGACACTTTGAAATTATCTGCTGATGATGACAACTTGGTTGTCGAAATGCGTATACAGAATTTACAAATAGTTAATTGTGGAAAGGGGTTATATATCAACCTTATTGATCAAGTCAATCAACCACAGGCTCCATCAAATTCAACTAGTCAATTATCATGGAGAAAGATACAAATTATTCAGATGAATATTGCAGCTGCGCGCCAGATTGTTTGTGAAGATCCAAACGTGTCAATTCCTTGTCGATATCAAGCATTGGATATTTCCAAGAAAGAACAAGAAGAATGAATTTGTTTAACCCAATTTTTCATCACTTTTTCGCCTAAATTGGTTCGAATATGAATAACGACACGTTCATGTTGGTCTGGGAGTTGTATAATGTTGCTGGTTTATTGGCGTGAACCAATGACTTAACATAAGCCCACAGAAAGAAGCCTAGAGGGTGTTAAATCACATGACTATGGAGAATAATTGATTGGTCCGTTTCTGAAAATAATCGATTCACTAAACTTCGCATTCAGTAAGTGAATTGTTCGGTGAGCAGTATCACAAGTGTTAATCGTTTTAAAACCACATGTCGATAGCAATCAATTTAGACCAAAGCATCCATAATAGCGGGGTTACCAGCATCGTCAAAAAACAAGTAAGGTCCAGTAGCTCCTCAAGCACAAAACGCACACCAAATAGCTAATCAAGTGGATGAAATGCTTCTTCATGCGTTCTTTCTAACTGATTTTTCAACTAGACATGACAGTTTGGTTATTCACAAAACCATTAAGCCATAAGTAAGTTTCGTCGCCAAAGATGATTTTCTTATAAAACTTGGAAGCATTTTGAGGTTTCTTTAAGGCTTACTGAGCCTGCGATGCAACAAATGATCATTCGGTTTGAGTTCATGAGTTAAAGCAGTTTTGCAAGCACGTAGGACAACATCTTGGTGGATGGTATTGGAAATATCCAATGCTTGATATCGACAAGGAATTGACACATTTGGATCTTCACAAACAATCTGGCACGCAGCTGCAATATTCATCTGAATAATTTGTACATGACGAAACGCGTATCATTGCACGACGGCATTAAAGCAAAAATGTCGAAAATACAAACTTAGGACTGCTACATGAAAGAAATCTCAAAAAATTAGTTTCCAAAGTGTCCCTACTGGAATACCCCTTATATACACCGCATCGTATTCTAAATTTTATCTATCTGACAAAAAAAATGCTATTAAAATTTTGATTGAACATCCGAGAAACTTTTCTTACGGAAACGCACGAACATGCCTTTATATATTTTGATCACTTTACCTTTTGGGATACAAAAATGCGTAAAAACATCTGCAGCAAGAATTAACTACCTTCTATAATAAATTTCGACATTTTCTTGTAACCAGGAAGACTTTCGAATCCCTAGACGTTCTATTTAACGAACGTTCAGAAATTAAAATATTAACAATATGTAGACTAATAACAACACCATAATTCTTTCTTGTAATCATTAAATAAGCTGGAAGTAACTGTAACAATTCCTAAAATTTATTGCTCTTGTAACATTTTATATTGTGTGTGCAGCATATTAAATTATTATTACAAAACGACACATATGTAACACTAGATTAATGATTACAACACTGATACAAATACCGTGACCCATTAATTAGATATTAAAATAACTAATATATAGGCACGTATGCTACATATGCATATGAGGTAAGAAACAAAATTTGATTAATTCGGATAGATCTAAATTGATAAATGTCATATAATTAGTTTATGCAGCTTGCCCGAGAGTGTTTCAAACAAGTCGTATTCTACTAACGCAAACTTCCAACGAAAAATTGTTGCCCACCAACAAATAAAAAAATCCGAAACGCAAAGAAATATATTTGCTGGATAACGGTCACAAAAGTCGCACGCACTGTAATTCTTTTTAGAGTGCGTTTAATAAAACCCATATTAAATACAAAAAAAAAGTATTTTTCAGGTTGGAAATTCATAATTTAGATGTCTGACAATGTTTGGATATGAAATTTTCCTTGTTAAAGTCAAAGTTAAAGAGTTTAGCTTTTCAATACTCATTCGAATTAAGAAATATCGCATTTTTCTTCATTAGAATTGGAAAACAAAGATACAACTATGCTATCAATTATGTATGAGTAATGTATCCACAAGAATTTAGCCCTAGTTCAATATTATTTAGTTTACTACAATAACTTGAGTGGTACAGGCATATATTCGTACCGCTTATTTTGCAATCATTACTGGCTAAACTGGTTAAATCATAAAAACAATCATTTTCTTTTTGTTAAAGAGGGTGTGACACCTTTAGAAACCATTCGAAGTCCGCAAGGTATATTTGGAAAGTCTGCAGAATGTAAAAGTAGTGTCTATCAATAGGTCGATCGTTCTAAAGCGGGCAGAACATCACTACAAAACGAACCACGCAGTGGAGGTTCAAGTTTAGTCAGCTCTAACAGAAGTAGTTCATGAAAATAACCGAAACAAAAAAATAGTCATCACGTTTTCGGGATTTAATGGAAATATTTCCAATGTAGCGCTGAAGAATCGTTTTATTGTTAATGATGATTGGTACACTATAGTTTGTTCGCATGTTCTTCAAAATTTCCGCGAAACTTATCCCATAAGAAATATTGTCTGGCATCACAATAACGTGGCTTTGAGTATCCAACAGAATATTTTAAAGATTGCTTTCCACAGATGCAAAAATGTATTTTCTAGGAGAATAGTTTGCACATTGCTTCTCTAAACTGGCTGAAATAATCGACGTATTGTTTCCCATTAATCAAATAGGTCGAAAAATGAATCGCTTAGGAGGTATAAGACCCAATACTGGAAAGCTTGCTAACCAACTATGATCTATGCGGTCAAAGGTTCTAGTAAAATCAATGTAAGCAACTGATAATTAGAAAGTTTTCACTTGTCAGCACACCAAATTCGTAATCAGTACGTACAGCCGATGCATGGCAATTTGCGTAATTGCATTACTCCCTTTCGGCTCTTGGTATAAATCAGTTGATTTTCTTGTCGTTGTGTTCTTTTGCCCTTTATAAATATACGAAAGAGTAAAAAATGACACCAAGATAAATGACGAAGCAAATGGCAAAGTAAGTAATTCATATATATGTAGTTGACTATGATTGTTGAGACATATGTACATTCTACTGTACAATTTTGTCACCCTAATAAATTGACCGCTCTACTGAGAGTTACGACTAAAAATTTTATAACTTCATATTAGGTAATTTTGATGGAGGCTGTAGTTGATTAACTTAATCACTGAAGGTTGACATATAACTCCTTTCCACATTAATTTTCGTGTTCTGTATACGTATTTCGACAACTAAATTATCATCATCAGCAGATAATTAAACAGTGTCGCACCTTGAGAACTACGGCAAAATACCCCTACGAAACAAATTCCGCACACGATCTGTACACTCAGTGTGCGTTTTGGCGTTCAGTGGTACAGATCGTGTGTGGAATTTGTTTCGTACGGGTATTTTTGCCGTAGTTTTCCAGGTGCGACTTTGTCGAAATATGTATACAGAATACGAAAATTAATATGGAAAGGGGTGTATATATATGTCAACCTTCAGTGATTAAACTTCATATTAATTTATTTTGCAATTGTTCTTTTGGGCAATAAATAATTATTATATATGAATATTATTATTTTTTTAAAATAATTGTACAACTTTTATTATACCTGTTGGTATTAGCATTTACACAAATCCCTTGTACGCAAATGACGTGGGACAACTTTCTACAAACCACTTGACTTACGGACACGACTTTAGACACAAAAATAATAATCCAATCACTACAAGTTTGAGTATTAACGTTTTTTCCTATATACGGTTTGACATTTCTAAGTATTGTCACCGATGGAAACTAAAAAAATACACAAGGCGAATAAATAATCCCCCGAATTTCATTCAATCTAGGCGATTGTCGGATTACCAGAATGAATAAACAGAATCACCGTAACAACAATGAAAATCATAAAGTGTTTCCGAAAACCTATGGTAACTTTATATAGAAAAAGAGAGAGACACAAAAAATTCCACATTGCGTACGTAATACTTCGATATTCAAATGTTTAATTATTCATATATATACATACGTATATATGTATACGTACAAAACATGCATATGAAACATGTCTATCTCTTTTGGAGCAGATTGTATTACACGTACTGCTATTCTTGTCCCACCGTCGTTGTTAACGATAGCATCTGGGATTATGATAAATTGAAAATACGTTTTTTTTTAATAATACCAACTCCATCCGAGCAGCTCAAGAGTTGAACGTACACATGTAAAAGACACTGAAGAAATCTGAAATATCGACAGTGAGGTATTTCTTTTGAATTCGATTAGTCCTGAAGATACAATAAGTACATATACATATGTACGTATATTACATATCACCAGATACGTATGTATCGTATTTTCATATTTTTTCTGCTCAAGTTTCTCTTTTTTCGGTAATTTTTAAATGTCACTAGTTAGAATTTTAATATTAAAATGTAGAACGTTTTTTTTTGTCTCCTTCTTGCCGTTCGTGCTCTACTTATAATTGGAATATTTAACCGGAATTCTGGTTTAGGAGAAATGACGCAATTTGTCTTTGAATTTTGAACGGACAATGTAGGAATGACATTGAAAATTTATCAAAACATGTAAATTATGTATTCGTTACCTTAATTTGTTAGACACACCCAGTTTTATTATTAGTTTCGCTCGTATGTGCGGCAGTTCCGAATTGGATTTCGACTGATTACATTCCAATTATTATTTTTTTTAATAACAAATGTCAATATATTTTAATTAAGTGCTGTTTCCTACAGTATTATTCGCTAGATTAACTACATTTTGATAATCAAAACTTGAAACTTTATCGTTGACTTTATCCAATGTTGCAAGCGCACACATATATTCATCAGCTTCGTCAACACATTGTATTTTATTTTGAATATAACAGGAAGAAGATTTAAATTACATAGTTTAGTATTTCTTTAAATATTATTGTAATTATAAAATTCTACTAATCTGCTGATCTAGAGGAAAACCGAGATAAATTAAGTATGTAATTTGTACGAAAAATCTACAAATATACCTACCCTTATACTTTCATGCATACAAAAGCAGTTCTCTTAATGTTGAGCTTAGTAAAATACGAAAGTGATTTCAATTTGACTTGCATTTTTTCTCCTGGTCGATATAAACTATAAATTACTATTATATACATCAACAAATAAACTTGTTCCCGTCGAAAAAATTCTTTCGGTTGACGATGTAGCCAATTTTGCACCGCATCCTTCACTTCCTCATTAGAGATAATTCGCATGCCTCCCAAGAACTTTTGGAGTGACCTAAAGAGATGAGGCACTCGGGGCCAAGTCCAGATCATATGGGGGTGGGGCAATACTTCCTAACCCAATATAGCCCATGTATTGTTCGTTAGATGGGCTGTATGTGAGCGAATGCTATCGTGTAGGAGAATAACCGCGTCTTTTTGTTCATAATGCTAGCTTAAGCTTTCCAAAAGGCTCACCGTAATAAGCTGAATTAGTCGTTTTTCTTTCTTCAAGAAAATCGGCGTAAATGTATCCAATAGTATCCCGGAATACAGTCGCTATCACTTTGACAGCTAACTGTTTTAAATTGTTTGAGAGGAGGTGAGCTTGACGTACGCCATTCCAGCTAAAACTCTTGCTTTCTGGGATATAATGGTGTACCCAGGTCTCATCAATTGTTATGATACGCGACAAAAAAGTCATCGCCTTCATACTCGTAGCGAACCCGGTATCGCTATTGTAGTTGTTTCGGCTGTTATTACGCGGAAAATCTTTTGCAACCCACCTGCCGTTAACCATTAAATTTATGTTTATCATGGACAATAATGTGAACATTACCAACACTAGTGTTTACAATCCTAACAATTTCCTTCACAGATATTCGCTTATTACTCCAGCTCAACTGGTCGTCAACTTCTTGAATGTTTTCCTGATTTCACAGCAGACACTGAATGAGCAGCATGCAGCAAGTTTGACATGCTATCACAACCATCCTAGATGGGTTTACACTACAAAAAAAAACTGTTCCAAATGATAAATAATCTTCTTACAACTGCTTATGAATATCAGTAGCTTTTACACCATCATTGAAGAGAAATTTAATAATTATACGTTGTGCAACAAAATTTGACATACGGTAGCACGACATTATTAATATAACTAACAGTATTGACATATGCCAGTTGCAGTTGTTTATGGTGTTAGCTAACTTACCTACTCCGATTAATGTAAAACCGCTTTGCAGTATCTCTTCGATTATGTAAAAAAAACGCAGACAAATTTGCTCTCGTAATATACAATTCTTTGGCAAAACGCTTTGGTATTTATAATGTTTCAGTGCATTTTTGTATCTACAAAAACCAATCTTCCAAACAATTTCTCCAATTTTTCCATGTTAGATAATTTTTAAAGGCATTAACTGCTTTTTTGGCCGATGTAGATCGTTTCTTTTATACGTAGAAAAAAATCATTAGGTAGCAGGCCTGGACTATAAAGTGATAACTCGTCATTTCAATGTGTTGGAAATTCAAACATATTTGTATATCTGAGCAGATTAGGCAAATGAGTGTTACGCCGCACTAACGTAAAGGGCGGTTATTTCAATTAATAATGTTAAATTAACATATTTTTAATATTTTTTAAAATAAAATTAACATAATGGATTCAAACTTATCAACGATAATATATTATTAGCTATTTCCAAATAATTTAGCCTCACAGTTTGAGAATACTTTTCCAAGGATTCTAGCTGTACATATTTTCCACTTATTCTCCCACAAGAGACCTAAAGACCACTTAATCACTGAAGGTTGATATATAACCCCTTGCCACATTAATTTTCGAATTCTATATACGTATTTCGATAACTAAGTTGTCATCATCAGCAGACAGTGTACATTTTGGTTCTAAACGCTACGGATCGCGTACGGAGTTTGTTTTCGTACGGGTATTTTTCGCCGTAGTTAACCAGGTGTGACACTTTTTAATTATCTGCTAATGACCACTTTCTCTTGGTCTTCCTCTTTTCCTAGTATTCTCCCGCCTACTTACTCTTATTACCTCTCCACTATATAGTTAAATTCATTGTATGGTAGCGTAAATTTACGAAATAAATAACACCGTAAGGTATTTTCAATAGCATTGAAAATTTGAGATATAGCCAGTACGAAATTTGTTGAGCTCTGATTCCTAGAAGACCAACACGTAGGTTCTTGGCATGAATCCCACTCGACGCAAAGTCTACCGCGACTATATATTTGCAATGGCGTGCCCTAAAATGAATTATTAATTTCTTTTTGGTGAGTATTTCCGAAGCAAAGAGATTTTCAAAAAGTTGTCTTTATTGTATGAAATCAAATAACGAGAAATGAAGCGAATGATCAAATATCGACTTTTTGTAACTAATCTTTTAAATTACGTGTTTTTGTTTCTTTTAAATAAGGTAAATATAGTAATAATAATGGATAAATGTTATGATGGTACAAAAAAAAGAGTAACCAGACATTTATTTGAATAACCTAGTCTAATAAATTTTCGATGTCATCCTCAGTATTAGAAATTTTACAATCAGAAGCTGTGATAATCAAATCATTTGTTAACACATCAATTCGAATCTCGTTTTGCAAGTAATTGTCTTCAGCTTGAATAACGTGTTAGCTTCATCCACTCTTGAAATGTAACTGATGAAGATTCTTCTTCTGCCAGTTTTCACCATGTCTAATTTATAGAAAATATTTTTCCTGATTCTCTTTATTACGAAATTACATTCAATCTGCATCTACACTCACAAAGACACAAGCTGTGTAAGTCAACTGCAAATCGCGGTATGCAAAGACTAATTGCAACCCGTTACGGTAAACACCACGCTGTCAATGTGTATCCCATTCAGCTGTCAAAGGCGATTTGTTATGTACTAGAAAGTTACGTAGCGGTCTTCTGGAAATTCTGGCTCAACAAATATCGCATCAACTATACATACTTCCAGGCTTCTATTAAATAATTCGTAGTTACAATTGAGGCTAAATAGAAAAAATAGGGAGCAAATCGGTAAAAGAAATGGAGACCATAACATGGAAAAAGATCACTTTAGCTTTTGACCAAAAGGAGATTTAGTTCACAGGAAGCAATGTAATTAAATATTATAGAAATATGGCTTAATAAATTATTTTACTATTAATTAGGTCTTGCCGGTAAATCTTGTATTAAAATGTACAACGTAGTAGCTATTACTTTTATTACATTTACCTTGAATTTACAAGATTATCAAATGCGAATAATGATATAGAAAATGTGTAATCATTCACATTTCGTTACAAACCTTCTAATATCGGAGCCAATTTAATTAATTGTGTTCCCCATTAATCAAATAAATATAAAGTTATCCGAATTTTTGATCTTCGAAACCGGTTTTTAATACGTACATATTTACTTGTTTCAACTAGTTATATCAATAAGATCGCCAATTTAAACATTACATAACACAAAATATCTTTTGACCGTTTATTTGCTCGTTTTTTCCAGTAATCGCATAATTCTTTATTGTGGATATCCTTGTGTTTTTGTTTTCACAATAACCAGGTTTCTATTGAACTCTAAAAGATTGGCAAATATAAGAAATATGCTCACATCAATTCACTTCAATTGCAAGTCACTTTGTCATGGACAATTACGCGCAATTTAATATTATAGGAAAAACACATCAGCATCATTTTTTTAACTTTCATTTTTTTTTATTTAAAACTAATATTTGTTGATCAATTACTGGAGATATGATTCGCTTAGAATTTTTGCTTTTGACGTTTATGCGAAAAGGAAGTTATTTTAAGAGCTTATCTAACTATTACATGTCTAATGAAATTTCATTGGGTATTGATTAATTAATGAATAAATAAAATATTTACGTTATTAAGTTATATAAAAAATATGCATAATCAATGTCCGATGTCTCCTGTTAGTATTTCTAATGCTGCATTAGTTCCTAAACAGCTTTGAAATTTATTAATAACCAATGTTGTCAGCACTTGTAACGTAAAAACATACAACCTCATTCGCATAAATTATAAGTGATAGGCAAATCGAACAGAAGAATAAACTAGGCAGGTAAAGTTTTACCTATGCATACGTAATTATGCATTCTGCTCTTTTTGTGCAATTATGCATAAAAGGAGCAAAATTTGAATACGTCTTTTGGTTAAATTTAAACCTAAAGACAATATTATTAACGTGATAAAATTACGCTAAATTAAATCTTATTAATTAATATGTTTTTTTGTTAAATAATAAGTGTATAATACCCAAAAAAAGTAACTGCGATTCTACAAGAAAAATGTTATTAAGTAATCAAATAAATGCATATTCCATGTACTTTCACATATCTATTAATTAATCAAAACTGGAAAAAACAAATATATCTACAACATATACAGGGTGCGACAGAAATAATTCCAGAATACTAAACGTAAATAACAAAACATGTCGTTTTTACATACACAAACATCTCTTGATTTTGAAGATGATATCCTCCAATCCTCCATTTCTAAGCACTGTCGAAGTTTTTTCTGATGTCCCGCATTACGCTTCTTTTTAGATCTAATGCTATTGCCTCGATTTTTGGCGGACGACAGTTTTCTAGTCATCTAGTATTCGCTAGACTCGATAAGTATCCGCAGAAAGAGAAATTGCAAAGTACGAGATCGCGCTCACCCTATAAGGAGGATCGATGTTCTGCCAATTTTTCTCTTAGAAGTATATTCGACAGGCGTCCTACTTATGCAGTGGCATTCTGTTGGAACCACACAACGACTTAAACAACAACATAACTACGTTAAGTTTTGACTGCAGTATATGTAACTATCAGAAGCTACTATAACAATTCTATCCTCTTCTATAAAAAAAATAGACCTATAATTCCGAACTCAATAACAACGCACCAGACAGAAACACGTTAGCCGTGGAAATGACCCTAATGGGGATTGGTTTCGGTCCAGTACCGAAAATTTTGTTCATTAATGTAGCCCGATAAATGAAAGTAAACTTTCTCACTTGACACTAGACTGTCGTTAGCTGGAACAGATTCCAGGATAATCTCATAATGTGCTCAGCAGTTAACACACCATTTTGTAAGGATGAAACTTCATCTCTTTATGCAAATTTCTCTTTACAATGCGATCAGATAGTAATATAACTATTGCATGCCTCAAGACTAAATGTTGAGGAGATTATGCAATTACTAATTCCACTCCATGAATGTTCTTTGGTGTTCGAACTCTATAAGGCTTGCCAGACAAGTTCTATTTTAAAATCGAAGCCATTCTTCTCAAATTGATGACTCATAATAAAATTGTGTTGTTCTCAGGCAATTTAACATATCGAAAGAGCCTAAATTCTCTACAGAATAAGCGTTGCCTTGTAGACGCAGAACCATTTTTTAAGCACGTCTCTATTACAAATCCATGTTGTGATAGAGACATGCTAAAAACGTGTACACATACCCACCGCTTGTCGCTCAAACCTACCAATTAGTACAGTATGCAAAGTAACTGACAAATATTACTCTTTCAAACTAGGAAATAAATTTTTTAATAGCTTTCTAGGGTTGGTTTGTTTAATATTCGTGAATTATTCTGTAACACAAAAACTTCTTAATATTGAATTAAATTTTAATTTTTAATTTTTCAAATTAAAAAAATCCTTAAATCTAAGAGAAGTTTCCCTTCCTTTTAATAAACAAAAGCCTGTCCACAAGCGCGAACGTAATAAAAACTCAAGACCAATATTACCTGTAATTGGCGTTAATTAACAGTTGAAGGATGTAAAGACATGGATTAATATTATTATTAGAAAAGGTTTAATAAAGGTGGTCTTGCGAATAAAGAAATAAACCTTGCTGTAACTGGAGCAATGACGACAGAGTAATATTTTCATTAGCTCTTTTTCGAACTACCTTAAATATAGTTGGGTTGTTCTGTTATCCAAGAGGAATGATCCTAAATTATCCAAGAAAACAGCGGGATACGACCTACTCGATCCTCAGAAAATCAAAAGATTTTTTCCTATGGAGTCCAGTGACGCGGTTCCAGCCCGGAAACCCCGAAGAAGAAAGACCGCGGAAGTCTACGTACCAGATTAAACAACACTAGTGTTTTTGAAAGAGTTCGGCAAGTTGGATACTCTGGTGGTAGTCATTTTCGTCAGTTTTTGTAGGTTAGGAATCTTTACAAAAAAGTATTAATTTCTTTTCGAAAACCTTTATCGCCTTGTATCTTCGAAACAGAGACCCTTGCCGAAAATCATGCGAAGACCAAAATCTTAAGATAGCCCAAGGAATAATATCATGTACAAAACTTGATAATTTACGTACGTTTATGACAAACGTGGTGCGACGAATCAAAAAAATTACTTTTAAATATTTTTCATTTAATCATTTGCAAAAACTTCATTACCACTCATTTCTTCGCAAACATATGATTAAACGCTTTTTGTACACTTTGCAACTATACAAAATAATTTTAAAACGAGACAACATTTGTGACATACCATTGATATTACTAATAATATATCACAGCGTAAGCAAAATAGCAGAAAACTGCGACGATATTAAGAATGAAGTTTGCCTCGTTCAATCGATAACAATGATGCATGGTTCTTCTTGCACATTGAATGAAGGCAAACACGTACATCGCAGTCACTACAATTAATATTAGTTTGTCTTCATTGGCGGAACGCCAGGGATGATGAAGGACAGGCAGATAGAGCCCGAGATAGATAACGAAACTACATAAGTACACAAGTAACATACGATGTCTTTCCCAAGGAAAAGAAGGCTGCATTGTACTTTCGTAAAGGTTGTAAAAGATAAACGAAAAGAAAGTAATGAATATATGAGAAACGCAATATGAAAAAAAGAAGTATGGAAAGGGAGTAAATAAGAAAAGGAAAAAGTAGTAATAACTAATGCCGAATGTCCCGTTTACAGCAGTGTTCATTTCTTCATACAAGCATGATTGGCATGTACATATATGCTGCAATTGTTATAGGAGCATTGACCTTTTGGGTATTTAATATACAACTTCACATCGATACATAATATAGATCTATTCAAATAGACATTGAGAGTTGTACTGTTTTTTTTTATATATGTACACATCAGTATATGTTTTCTTCTTTAGTTCCTCCTCTTAATTTTCGAACATAACACTTGTAAACGTATGAGTGTAATTCAATACAAGATTTTTTTGTTATTGTGAACAATTAGATGTATGAATCGTATATTTGAAATAATAAAAATTGTCTTATACATACATCGTGTATTAGATTACTTCATATGAAATTTATTACGTGAAGAATTTTTAAAAAATGATTGCTCAGTATACTTATATAACGTATTGTATAAGTATACGTCATGTACACCAATTACTTTTTGCCAGAGTGCTTAATGAAAAATGCCTTTCGCAAAATAATTGAAATTTTTCAATTTTTGTCGCGATTGCTTGTTAGTTTCGCAAAAACAACTCCATATCCTTAGAAACGCCATCAGTTAGTGAAATATCGAATGAGTAAGGTGGATACTGGAGAATTTCGTATTTTAATTCTGTAATTTTCCAGCACCGTATCACTTTAGTCATGGATATCTTGCATTATCGTGCAATATTAGAAAGGACGGTTTCTATTAACTAACCCTAGTTATTCAGCTTACAATTTTTCAGTCATAACGTTATTCTCAATTGATTTACTTTAACTGACGAAGTGAATAGAAGATTAATCTCTTTAATATCCATCACACAGTCAACATAACTGTTTTAAGATGCCAGCTTTGGCGTTTGTCTAAAAGATTCAGTCAGCTGTAGTCTCAACTTTTGAACATCGTTTATGTGCAATCAACTTCTTCAACTTTTTTACTTTTCCAAAAACAAACAAATGGCAGCTAATTCTTACTTGAGATGCATGTAGCACAGTTGACAATGCTTCTATTGTAATACAAGGATCTGCTTCCAGAATTGTGTTTAAAAAACTTTTACCAGGTCGATTTGTATTAATACTAACAAACTTTTTACATAAATTCTTCATCTTGGATAATTCAACTACCGGCGTTTAGTCACCACTTGTATGAGACATCTTCAGGGCTTCACTGCTGATACTACTTCCGTTATTGCATTGAGACTGGTGTGAGTCTGTGGTGAATGGGTTTATACGGGTCAATAGAGAGTTGCGGTTGAGTTGGTTGGAAATATCGGATTTTCAGACGTTGTGTAAGGGCTAACCATAATTGTGGTTTATATTATAATATTAGAAATATGCGGACTGTATATACCTACTATTATTAATAATATTATTATTATTTATATTATTAATAATATTATTATTGTAGTACAAAGTATGTAATATTTTATACTTAATTCATCAATAACCCAAAAATTATTTTTTTATTCTTGTGACACTTGCGCTCATGTGTGATATATTCACCAACAAATAGAAAACAAGGCTTTCAAAGGATAATGAGTACAAGTATGAGAGCAAGATATTTATGATTATACATTTGCAATTTTATTTCTTAGGTCACATTTTACGAGTTCATCAAAGTAGTCTTAATTATGTAATCTATCAAAAGTCAACGTGAAGTCGAAAAAATATTTAATGTATAGTAATCTCATTCTAATCATGACAGCGTGTATATTAAAAAAATCCAGTTAATTTAGAAGACTCCTCTGAAGAAATAACTCCCCAAAACACCAGTCAAAGATTTTTTTTTGTTTTGTATCTTTACATATACAAATTGAACAATAAGTAGATAATGCAGGGTACAGCACAAAAGTTGTTCCCTCAGTGTCGAGACGCCAACCTTCCTTTAGATACCAATCTGTAATTTCGATCAACTATTCAATAGTCATTATCATCCCATACGAAATATTTCATAAATGTTATTCCATGAGGGAACAGTACTCACCGTGCGCAAAGTAACGAGTCAGAAAAAGAAGCGATAACGAACGGAGCGAGACGGACGCTATTTAAATAGTCTCTTTCTATATCCCCGGAGATATGTCTGTAACATTATACTTTTTTCAATGACTAGACATATTTCGTTTGCTTCTCTCTATCTTGGAGGCATCGCGAGGTGAAATAATCCATTGGTTTTGTGTGTAAAAGGAATAGAAAAGAACAGAAAAAGAGGAAAAGGTATAATGAAGAGAATGGCATCGATTATGCATGTTTAAAATGCGTTTAAACAGTGTATTTAGAGGCGTGAAGACATTATGAGAGTTGTCTTTTTGACGTGAAACGAGCACAGAAGATTGTGCAGAAATGACCGCTTTTAACTTTTGTTAATTCATTATTTAGATTTTCTTGTGATATAGAAGACAATAGGAGAGCCAGAATTAAAAAAATAAATTGCTTTTTCGTAAAAGAAGAACGAACTAGTTTATTTATTACTTATCGAGGTATAATAAGTTCTGTAAGCCCTCAATTATAATTCAGAAATTCTGAACACGCAATATATATCAAACAAATTTTATAATTAACTAAATTTATATTTTAGACACTGCAGTTCGTCAAAGTAGTGGTATATTCATATGGTGGATCATTTTTCTTTATTTTTTTTTCTTTTCTAATTTTATGATTTCTCCACTATTCTATGCTAAAATTATTTAATTCTCCTTCTAATCATTCTTTATTCTTTTAACATATTACTTTGACTTTTTTTGAATTTGGCATTGCATTGTTCTAAAATGAAACAGATGTGCCCTGCTTCAAGCACAAAGGAATAGGAAGCAATTAGGTTAGGAGAACTCATCACAAAAGATCATCATTTAAAATATAATCTTGAGATCGAATAATAACCAAAAAGTATCTAGTATTGAGCTTCAAGTTAAACAGAAATGCAAACTTCATTAAGCAAAATTTAAAAACGTGCAAATGAAACTAATAAAAACAAACGAATGGAGAAATGAAAATTTACCCAAAAAAACCTAGATTCATGTAGGTATTTCAAAAACTAAGACGAAACACTAGAAACTAGGAACACTAAGCTTATAGCAGTTCTAGACAATACAAAAAATATAAAATATTTGAAGTTATCTGCTTCTGGGCTTCCAGGCTGGAAAAGCGTCACTGGTATAACTGCCGACGTTTCGTACCCGCTCGTATGGAACATCTTCAGGGCTCAACTACTGCTACTGTTTGTTGCACTGAAACTCGTCAAGTTTCAGTAACAGTAATTGAGTTGATGCGGTTCCAGCCCAAAAGCCCAAAAGAAGATAGTACGGACCACGACCGCGGAAGTCTACGTACCAGATTTCAAGTTATTTTCTAGCATAACGAATCTAACTTTCTCAAACAAGTTGAATGCAGCAATTATGAGAGTGATGGAACGTCTAGAATTTCTACGCATGTTCAGTTTCATTAGCTTAACAGTAAATATTGCAGAAAATGGATGCGTAATATTTGGCATGGGTTCTCTTACACCAAAGTATTGAAGTTTCTATAAATATTCTTCAGGAACGGAAAAATAGTCGGGTCTAAACATAATTTTTAATGTGCAAGTCCATCTACATTTGATGAAGAAGTGGCCAACCTCTCAAAGCAAAAAGTAGAAAATATCGTACTAAATATTTGAATTTTGGTTTTATAAATACAGTCGTTAATGGTGAATAATGACCACAAATATATATGCTAGACATTTTGTCTTCTGACAGTAAGAAAGCAAATACCTTAAAGAGGTTTTGTTATCATTTTCCAGGCCGAAATCGCGTCTTTGGCACTGCTATTTCATTCAGCGACGTCTCAGCTTGTAAGAGATATCATCAGGATTATTGTTACTCTGAACATTGCTGAAAATAAGGAAAAAACTACAGACATCGTTTACAAATAAAGCATGCAAATCTAAGAAATAAATATAGAGATTTCCTTGTGAAGAAATTGAAAAGGTTTAGTAATCTGTAACGCAGTTTTTTGTCGTTACCTCGAAAACACAACTTGCTTCTTATAAAGTTGTACGTAATAGAAGCAAGTGCAAGAAAGCTCACTCATTTGCAAAAAATTTTATTCTTCCTGATACCGTTGATTTGGTTGCAGGAAAGCTTGAAAATAGTTATGCGGAAAATATCAGTTTTAAACAATACTATCAAAACAATACACATTTAATAAGCTAAGTCTTGCAAGTGTACGTGTCATTTTTAGGTACAAAGAACACGATTTATAAATATTATCTAAAATTTTTAAGATTTGAAAATCATTGCCTTTTCACCAAATATGAGCAGATAAACCTTTTTTTATGTTTAAATATCTACTGTTCAAGGACAAAAAATCCAGTACAGAACAGAAGAGGCGATTGTCATCAATAACATTAGTCCAGTTTCAGAATAACAATATCTATAATTTTCTATTATTATTTAAAAGAACTATACAAATTTTGCGTCCATTTCTTATACATTTTATCTTTGTGAAGCTGATTTTTCAACAAAGCTAGCGTAAAATCAAATTATCGAAACCAATTAATGCATCATCGAACGCGAATTAAGGGTAGTTGTCATTTAGAAGCAAACTTGGAGAAGTTTCGTAGTTTAAAACTGACACATTTAAGTCAATAATTTGCTCAAATAAACTAGATATTACCTAGCTTTAGATTGTATTCATAAGTGCATTTTATTTGCAATTTTTGTAAAAAAATAATTTCTAAACATTGGAAACGAATTAAGATGGTTTGCCCTTATTTCAGTAAATACACTAATTTTCGTTCTATGAATTTACTTTTTCTGGTGCGTCCTCTGTAAGAAAACTTGTACGTTTTACAAGTTTAGGAAACACTGAACTAGAACAACAAGGGAAATAGTTCCAAGACTTTTACTTTGTCACGGTGATATAAACGCAGGAAAGCAGAATAGATCAAAGTAAAAAATGATGGGAAATAATAGTACGTTGCCCAACTAATCAATAATCGAAAAATGTGACCGCAGAAAATCATTTGGCGCATAATATTAAGCAAGAATATATTCAAGTCTGATAATACAATATAAGGTAAAATAGAATTATTCAAGTTGGAATGTTTCATAACGATAGTTTATTTGATATATTCGCAGAATAAATTTGAATTTATTTTCATTTTAAGCAGGCTGCAAATTTTACACCATTTTGCCATTCGTATTGATTCCTCTTAGATTTATTATCAATAATAAATTATGGTATGGATTGAATAGTTTTGCTTCATTAATGAGAATTATTCTTATACCTTCACTATATACACATAAGCAAGTATCAATTCAGAAACCTAAGAAAATCTATAGCCTTTGCTATCCTTAACTTAATGAATATTTAATTTCAATTTTTTTTCTCGTTGTAAACAGTTAAAAATGTAAATAACACTTAAGAAATCAAGAACTGGTCTTAATTTGTAAAGTTATTTAAATCATTTAATTTAATTAATTGATGACTCTTCAAATAGTGTATGTCAGAATGTACTTTTTGTTTAACTTAATATTTATTACCAATTTTAGAAGTTACCAAATTTAGCTGACACACAACTCTTTTGTTCAGTATTTAAGTAATCACTACAAAAACTTAGTGTTTAGAATCAATTCTATTAATTTCTAAGCTTGAGGCCTTGCTGGCATGGAAAGAATCAAATTATCTAGCTATAAATATTGTTAAAATGCAAATTACGTTGGAAACTGTAAGAAGAATCAAGAAAATCACTAATGTTTGTGTGGACATCGAGCGTTTTATGTACATATATTTTACTAAGAGTCTTGTTGCCATAGACTGAACCAAATCTTATGGGATTAGTAACTCAGTCAGTGACCAGTTTGAAATTCCGAAATTGTGTACGTTAACATATCTTGTACAACATCTGATCTATAGATTACTACTTTATCGGCCAACCGTTTCTACACCGTGTTTACTTTTAACCAAAAATGACAACTTAGTTGTCGAAATATGTATCTAGTATGCAAATATTAATGTGTAAGGGATATTTTACGTTTTTTATTATAAATTTTCTGAATTAATCATTTCAAAAACTAAAAGTAATTCGTATGCTTTATCAAATTGTCAAGCAAATCGCATTGAATAGTAATGGGTTTCTCTCTATGTTCAATTTGAAATTCCGAAGTTGTACACCGAATTATATTGTGCAAAATATCCTCTGTAGATTACAACTTTGTCGAACTATATTTGAACATTAACATCCAAAAAAAGGAGTCGTTCTCCCACTATACTTTTACCTGTGGAAGAACAATAAATGACCAAATTTCATTCAATTTTTTTTAACAGGAGTATATACATATATCATATCAAGTTTATATTTAAAGGATACTGTGTCTGTAACAAACATAATTGTAATACAAAAGTACATTAATAAAACATCACTTAAAATCCTGTAAGGAAGTACTTAAAAATGATATACTATTACTTTATAAATTGAGGCTAAACGTTATTGGTTCGCTGTCGACTTTTAAAATATAAATAAAAATACGTTTTTTTTGTTTTTTTTAGTACCGTAGCATCATATGAAATATGTATAATACGAACTCTTCTTGACTTACATACAATGTAACAGAAAACCCAAAACAAAACACTCGAAGTATATATTTTTAAACTAAATTTTGTACAGATATTTACCTTTTTAGACTATTTCAATTTACCATAGTCTCCATTAAAATTTACCCAAATATTTTCTGTATTGGGAACAATAAATGATTAAATTGTCATTGAAAAATTCTTATCCTTTACATAGAAAATTTAATAATGAATTGCTGTTCAACATAAACGAATTCCTTCTGCTATTCATCCAGTCATGCTTCTAATAAGATGTTCTGTGACTGTGAAATTTCTTATTTCTTTCCAAGCAACTGATAAGTCATCATGTAGATGTTGTAAGTCCATTGAAGGGTTAGGAAGCATACTTTTCGGTCTATCATATTCCAGACATGTAGAGAGTATGCCAAGCGACCATCTAGTTCAGTTGAGAATATTGATGTTGGTGACCTCTTGCTAGAATCATAATGTAATAGCTTCATGAAGACGAGCATTGTCTTGCTGGAATGTGGCAATATTGACCCTTGAATATACAGTAATGCAAATTTATTTTCGTAAATTGTTGCTTGAAGTTTTGGATTATTCTCGCACAAAGAAGACCGAATTTTCTCGTATTAACAATAATTAAAAAAAAACGAATTTTGCTCAAGAATTCGGCGATAGACTTCTTTGTGCCTGATGTCACCAATTTTAAACAAACCAAATTACTGTCAACATTCCATCAGATGATCATTTCTTTAAACATTTGGCCGCCTTAAAAGGAAAGGAAATGAAGTGTCTTCAGAACTTCGTCAGTATATCTTTGAACATTGAAGTGATCTCGAAGGAATACTAAAAAGCGAATTTCACCTCACTGAAGAGCACTCTCTAGTTCTACGAAAAAATTCAAAAACTGGCTTTCTCGGCTACAACCATCTTGGATCCACGAACACGAAATTTGAAAAACATAATATTGTATATTACACCATCCTTAACTAAGGATACGATGCCAAGAGGCAGTATTAGCCTTGGACAAAAGAAAATCAACCCAATTGAACGAATACGGCGATATGTGGATCGCATTGTTATTCTACATTTCCCACAGATCTCGAAGTACTATGCCAACTCCTAAAAACAAACAATCTTAGTTCCTATCTTCTCGTTAGTGTTTCTTCTTGGAACCAATCTCTCCAACAACGAATAACTACAACAATACTTCTTTACATCAGCCTAGCGATTTCATGAAATGCAATACCTGTCTCATGTAGTCCAACAATACAAGCCCTTTCAAAAGCGCTTAGCTGGCGGGGTTTTGATTACCTTCGAACTCTTGACATTTTAATGAACTAACTCACAACTATAGAATGTTACGATCGAATGTCCAACTAAACTGATCCAAATAATGAAAGGAAACGCAAATTTTTTCGTTAGAGTTCGGAAAAAGACGTCATAGAGGTTTATTGCTTCCTTTCAACTTTTTTCTCTCATTTATTATTCTCGACATAATAAACATTTCCACTAAACTTTGTTTAAAAATATATACTTTTACTGGATAATTCGTTTGTTGTCACATTGCATATTTGCATGTAAGTAAATCAAATAATTAAAATTACATTCTAAAATAATTCTTTCTGAACTATTCGCCAAATTCGCAAAAACTATATAAGATTGGAATAAATTATTCTTCCTCTCAATCTTAATTAGATCAAGAATTATGTATATGTAAGTTCTAGCCTCTCCATATCACATAGCTCCTCACCTTTCTCTTCCAATTCCAAGCCTGCATTGTTCCCAAATCGATGTTAATTTTGACAATTATATTTTCTTAGTTTCTTCCTTTTTCTTCCATCCAAACATGTAGTCTGCCTTATCATACTTTTCGTCTTTTTGATCCAACTCTCTATTAAACTCTTCCAATGTTTGGGTTCAGTTTTTTTCGCAGATTCAAATTTCCTTCTTCGAAAATTTTCACCCATTATCGTTAATCGGTCCTTGATATGATCATTTGCATTACGTGTCTGTTGTATATATCACTCTTAGCTCAATTAATCCCTTATGTAATCCAATTTTTTGCTTTTTACTAATTTTTTTATCTTTTAATATGTTTTTATAACTGTAATACAGAATAATCTAATTTTCTAATGTTTTGTGTTGGTTGTGTATAACTTACAGCAGCACATATATTTTATCCTTTTTGTCTTATTTACAGTCTTACTCTTTTCATTTTTGTCTCTATTACAGTGAATATTTGTCAATCTATGTGTTTTTCTTCCAATTATTACAACAGCGTATACGCAATCATTTACACCTACTCGTCAGTAATTGTACATTCATAATACACTTTTCTAAGAACATTTGTTAAAGATTTAAAAAGAAGTTCCAGATATCCCACTCCCTAATCTTACACCTAAAATAAAATAAAGGAAATCATTCTACATAGATCCTTACACATACTACTTTCTATAATGTCTTTTTTTGTTAATGTGATCAATTTTCATTGCGTTAATCATGAAAGAAGACTGTAAACACCTCAATCAATGTTGTGTAAAGCAAATAGATTGTCTAATGAATATTTCGTAGCGTCAAACCTTAATTAACGAGTCAATATGTTTCCGTTTTCTCGCAATTTTATAATTTAGGTAAAAATTATAGTAACCCCCCTCGCACCCTCACCGCACTTGCCATTATTAAAAAAATTAGGGGCGAAAGCACGAAACAAAAACGCAACTGCCCAATGGAAACAAGCGACATGCGGACGCGCCACGGCGGTTAAAAGAATTAAAAAAAGAACACAGAAAAGACAACAGAGCACAAAAGCCAGCCTCTATTGTTCTTATTTTGAATAATAGAACATGACATTATGATTAATATAGTTGGAAATTCAAATTTCTCGGAGTCTACGGGAGGTAGTTCGTTCGGTCGCCACCCGTCGCGCTGCAAACGCGATTGCGGGAAATTCAAACTTACGAGTATGTTGTTTAAGAGCCACGTCGTTCCCATGTTAAAGGTTCGAGTTTCAGGGATTTAAAGCCGTGTTGCCCTTATAATTTTTACTCGTTTTCGAATCAAAAGACAATGTAATATTTTTTTCCTTGAACTGCATTAATATTAATATTAATGAAGGAGTAGAGAGAAGCCGAGACCTTTTTAAAATATACCCAACTCTGTCGTACCAAAGCCATGTCGAACATAAGGAAGACGTACAGACGGAATTACCATAGGGAAGAGTGTAATACCTGTAATCGAGTATCATATGCGGAATTATTAAAGTCATATTGTATTGTGCTCTTTTGAACATTATGAATACGAAATTACTTGTTTGATATTTTTATAAATATCAACAACAATTGAATATGGGCTTATGTATTCATGTATGTTTATTTTTATATCATTGGCCGGCTTTTCTTATACTCCTTATTTCTTATTCGTATATTGTACGTACTTGTTGTTCGCTTGCTTCTTTTTAAAGGTTAAAATCGTTGGAATACCAACGAGAATTCATCATTTTCTAGTATAATAGCGAGGCAAATCTTCTATTAGTTTCGTAATAATCTGTAAGTAGATTTAGAAAACGCCAAAATATTTGGAAAAAAATCGTTACGCAAAATAGCTTCAAGTTTAACAGAATCGGAGTCAATAAAAGTTATTGCTGGCGCTACACAAGATACGAAGGGAGATAAATAATTAGTGAGCCCGACAAAAGAAGACAGCACTAAAAAAACGTCAAATTGACAATCCTTCGAAACATAATTGGGGTCATTCCGATAAGAAGGATGCTAGTTATGCAAATAGAAAATAAGTTGTTTAGCTTATTTTGAAACATGAATAATGTAAACTACCGATCAGTGGTTAAGTCTTTATTTTTTAAAACAAAGCAAACAAACGAAATCAAAGCTGAACTGGAGTCTACTTATGGGGACCAATCTCGATTGATTGCAACCATAATACAAGTTTAAAGGTGACTGGACCAGTATATTTGAAACACAATGGAATAGATGTCCAAAAGATGTGTGGTTTCGATTTTAAGTAATAAATTGAGTGTGAAAATATTATATGCAAGATAGGTGCCGCATTTATTCACTGTGTACCACAAACGTGAATGAACTTATATCAGTATTCAATTTAGCGAATGAGCCGAAAGATATTTGGCTCCGAATAATAACGATTAATGAAGCTTGAATACGCCATTATACATATGAAATAAAGCAATAATCAAAACAATAGATTGAGGCTGGCATAAGTGCCCCAAAAATGACGAAGACTCATCAAGAAGGTTATGGCTACTCTTGGAACTACAGTAGGATTCTTATTATTGATTGTCTTCAAAAATATGAAACGATGATTAGCTAACTCTATGCATCCTTTTTAGGTTAACTACATAATGCAATACAAGGCAAAACGCCCCACGTAAAGAAAAAACTAGTGCTTTTCCTTTAGGATATTGCTCGTGTTCAAACTTTTTCAGTAGTAAAAATTCATTAATTGTTTTTCGAAGTGTTTCCACATTCACAGCTTAGTTTACCACATTTTTGCCTCATCAGACTTTTTTCCTTTTTCCCAACCTAAAAATTTGTCTCGGAAATAAGAGATTTAAGTCGAACGAGGAGGTAATCACTGAAACTAACAGATATTTCGAACGGTTGAAAATTATATAATTGAAACAAAATTTTGTGATACCAGAAACCATTGCATATCGAAAAATTTTTAAAAAATCTGAAAGTAAAGGCTTTTTTGTTCTCCCGTACGTTATTTCAGGGCTGTTATAGCAAATAAAACAAAATAATTTGAATGCTTCACAAAAATTTTGTTCATCGGTTTATTAAATGAAACAGCTGTGTAACTTGAAAAAATTCCTATCAACAGCCGCTCTGAAATTGTATTACTCCGTACTTCCATAAGTTCTTTTTCTCGTATATGTAGGTCCTTCATAGATTCTCATTAACTAAAAAATACATTACTTTTCTTACGCTTCATGTCCATGTTACAAAAATAAAGATGAAGAATAATCTTTGAATTCAAAATAGTAATGGAGTTCAGAATTATTAGCCTTTTCGTTTCAAATATTACCATAGAATAAAATCATTTGGTACCAAATATAGTGACCCAAATAACCGATATATCGTCGATTAAACAATGTGAAATATTTACACTCAAGTACATATTCCTACAGAGAGATTCTTCAGAATAATGTAAACAGAAAACTACTCAAAATTGAGAAATATGAAAACAAGGAATTAGCGCTTTTCTTTACCGTCTATACGCTTGCGATCTTATTTACTTAAAAACTAATACCTTAGTTATGTTTCCTAACGATGCAGAGGATAAATAAAGAACGAGCAGAAAACCTGTAGAAAATAATTAATAGATATAGAATCAATTTGACCAAGATAAGATCCATTCACATCAATTTCAGGATCAAGAAATTTGAACACACTAGTATACATCGACAGCAACGCAATACCATATTTTAAAAAAGCCAAATATATTTGTATGACATTTGATGCAAAACTAAATAGGATAAGAAGCTTACATCCAAAGAAATAGAACCCTTCGACCTACCTGGGTTTGGGGCAGACACCTTGGTGCATAAGAATCAGTGGTCTCTATAAAGATCTAGTAACAAACCCTGTGATTATAGAGATTGGAAGATTTTCCAGGGGTCCTGAAGAAAATCTCAACGAGCACGTGAACATCAAGGTATTCCAACGGCACATATATATATATATATATATATATATATATATATAATATGTATACATATTAAATCAATGGACGTTTACTGTTCCCAGGTGAGCCTCGAACCCAAGATCTCATGTTTACCGGATATATCTAAACCATTCAACCACACAGAATGGTGATATTCGAAATAATAACAAGTAATAAATTGCATTATGGAATCATATATTAAATGAACTTCACAATATGTTTTAATTACATATAATTATGCGCTTTTACAATGCGAAACTGAAAAATTCTCATTTTTACTGCTTTTTATAGCGTATATAAGTTGCAGAAATTTTTGAAAAAAATTACTGCTTTCTGTAGTCGAGTGATATAAACACATGTCTGATAAATAGAAGATCGTGAGTTCTAATCTCATCAGAGAGTAGTAATCAAGTTTCAATAGGCAGCGTGTTCGTAAAAGCGGTTATTATAAGAAAATATTCTTATTTTCTTTTAACTTCTATGCGTCGGAAATCCATATTGTTGGAACCAAATATTCGTAACTTCGCAATTTGCCCATCTACTCACACATTCTTCTACTACACTCGGATATCTATGTAAATATACATATATAAGAGCATATCAAATATTCTTAAATGATATTACAGCTTCTAAGTGATAAGATAATCGGCACCGATATTAATTTCTTCAAGAATATCTTTTGTATGTATAAGCGAATCAATTTGATATACATGGTATATATATATATATATACATATATACCATGTAGTATATATATATATATATATATATATGTATATATACATACATATATACCAAATCGATTAGTTTCGGATACATTGACCCGTTGGGGAAAAACTACAAACAAAAGTATATTTTGAACTTCGAAATCATCACAATTTCCAAGTTTTAAGATCCTGTTGGAATAACTTCGCGAAATAAATATTGTTTATTTTATTACATTTATAACACAAAGTATAAATTACGTATTTCCTTTTGACAAAAAATTTTTCTGACCTTTTAAATAATCAGTAATTACGTCAAAATTAATGAACATTACAAATTGTTGTCTAATAAATGTGTTATTTTATTGAAAAGAGCGACTTTAATAAAAAAATAATTGATCGTTTAATCGTGCTTACGTGTACAATTACAATTAGTTTTGCCTCGAATGTTTTTGATAAAAATATGATCAAATACGTAGAAATTTCTGTGAACTGCATGTGCGCAAAATATTCCATCTGTAAGAAAAAAATTGTATTATTATTTTTAAATTTTAATAGTCTCCATAATCTATTATCATAAAACTACTCTAAAATATGTACATATATAAAAACAAATTTAGTAATTGGCATATAAAATTGAATGGATAATACAATCCTCTAAATTTAAAAATTATTCTTTAAAGCCTTAATGTATTTTTCTGCTATTTTATTATTTCCTTTTATATCTTAAATGAAAGAAACTCCCAAAAATTTAAATTACGTATGTATATGCAGTCTTAACAGTTTGTAAAATTGCCACATAATATCACTTTTGATGTAATTATGCCGAAATTATAAAGTAACTGTACCAAAAGGAGAAAGTAGTATTCTTTCTTGTATTTGATCTTCTTCTTTCTTCACCTTCATCTGTTATTATCACCCCTAAATAATTCAATTGACTCACTTTTCCAAACTCGTATTGTATTCTAAAAAAATTAGAAATCCTTCTTTCGGACCTTTAATATTTTGACACTCTTCTTTATCGTCTGGTGCCATAAACTCTGTTTTTTCCACTTATTTTTATTCCTTTATCCTTTACTCCCCGCTCTAACTTTTCAAATTTTCTTTTATTCCTCTAAAAGTCACGTTATCTGCATAGGCTATTACTTGTGTTGTAAACAATAGGTTTTTAATACGTTGATCGTTTCATGCTATATATTAACTATAAATTTTATTCTTTTGTATTTTTGTTTCTTCACCACTAGGGATTATAAGACAATATTTCGGGAGGTTTTTTCCCTTCTTTTTCAGGTTGTTTATTTGTTTTTTTTTGTAAATACAATTAAATAAACTTGAAAAGTCAAAAGCCCTTCGAAATGTCGTAAATATGAAGTAATGGTCGAAAAACCCAAAGACAAAAGACTTCATTCATTTCACATTTCTACATTTATTCGTTTAAAGTTTATAATTTCTAAGCAGAATTATTTTTTCTTGAACTGGCTTTTATGAAATTAAAATCGCTTTACAACATAAAATCTTGTTTAAAAATAGAACCATAGTAAATAATATTCTAATTGCGAATGAAAAAGTTCTAATAGGTTGTTCTAAGAAGATAGATCAAAATTTTGTTTCTCCGCTAAAATTTAGGATTTACTATTACGACAAGGGTGGTATACCCAACCATTTCAAACTACGTATACTGTGGTCATGTCATATTCTTGACTTCTTTGCATATGCCTGCTGAAATCGGTATTTTTTGTATCATCTTTAGCCCTGTTTTACCAGCTCTTTCACTTTAATCTTAGAAATTCAAGATCACTCAGCTGATCTAAACTTCCCGTCGGAAATCAGATCCGCTTTCTCTACGATGTTGATCTCTACATCTTCATGTAACTTTGTCTATGTAAATGACTCTGGTTGACGCATCTTCCTGGCTTGTTTTTCTAAGGAAGGTGCTTTACAATTCACATAATCTTTTCTGCTTTTTGTCTTTTCGTTTCTGGGTTCTGCTGTGTATTTGATCAATAAGGTTGATATATAACCCCTTTCCACAATTAACTATTTGTAAATTCTGCAGAATTTACAAATAGTTAATTGTGGAAAGGGGTTATATATCAACCTTATTGATCAAGTCAACCAACCACAGGCTCCATCAAATTCAACTCTGCTGTGTATCTTTTCAGTACTGCTAGCAGCAAAAGAAATATCGTAACCGTTACAGTTCGCTTGATCAGAGCCCCATTTAACCGAGTGAAGTTAAATACAAGGCGATTGCGCTTGGTGCCCTCAGGAGAACGTTAACTACTGCACTATGCGGCCATGCAATCCTCGACACGTTACGCTATATCTTATTTTGGGTTTAACTCGAGTTTCTTTAAAGTACTTATTCTCATACATACACAGTGAATATAAGTGCATTATTTCTCACTTACTTTGTATAGTGCAGTCCAAGACCTGTTGGATTTGTTTCATTATTCGCCTCTGAAATCTTGAAAGAAAATATAGGTGAAGCTTAACGAAACATATTCAGTTTCTAATGCAATTGAAAAAATCGAAAATAAGCAAATGTAATTATGAATAAATATTTGCAAAATATATTTTTTAATTTTCTTTAAAAGGGATTAGGTGAAACTTCACATTCCAGTGACTTGGATTTTAATCATCTCTTGCACTGTACCCAGAAACAATTATTTTAAATAACTTTGAAAATAATCAGCCATTCTCTGAGAATCAAAAAAGTTCTAGAAAAGACAGAAAAAGAAGGAGAATACTGCAACAAGTTTCTCTACAATTTAACAGATAATATGATGTAATATTATGTAATTTCGTAATAGAATACCAGTTTTAACTTCCTAGTTATTCATCATATTTCTAACACCTGAATACAAATGAAATGACTATTCACAAGGCAGAGTCTATTTGATTTTTGTACTATTTATTCGTTTATTATTGCACTCTTAAAGTATACGATATATTCGTTCTGTTTCTTAACGACTATTGCTAGCCTTAACAAAATTTCTTTAAAATCCAACTATTCCGCAAATTAATAAATATCTCCATATAAAACAAAATAGGAACTTATTTCTTCTTTATATAAATTAACTACGCAGAAAACGTGTCAAATAATCAGTAACAATAGTGTAAAAAGTCAATCTGATCCAATTTGTTAGATGTCGTCGCTGTTATATTCACAATAATTTAGAACGTGTTTTAGCTCATGTTTGATTCTATTACAAGACGTTGGCATGTAAGAAGTAGAAGAAAAAGAAGTTATAACTCCAACGTAACATAATTGTACGTAAAAAGAGACGAAAAATAATAGAACTATAGACGACCAACACACTCACACACACGCATGCACACATTATATACATAATAATAAATGTTCAAGTGAATAAGCTTATAAATGTCGCCACCTCGCCTCTCCATATATTCCTTATTGTTTTTCTTTCGGGATGACGGTAGATTAATATATCCTTCTCCTGATTTATTTTCAAAAATAAGCCCTCGTGTATGTGTGTCGTATTTTTCTATTTCACAATGATTACTTGTGTTTTACTCGGCTACGTTTTGGCAAACTACAATGCATAAATAAAATTGCAGCTGCGTAAATTTTGGCTTGTTACTAGTGCAGTTTAAATGCGCGAAACAAATGGGAGATCTGGGAGACGATGTGTTAAAATAATGTACTTAACAAGGTGGTCATTGTGACATTTATTTTAATTAAAAGCAAAACTAAATATATATATATATATATATATATATATATATATATATATATATATATATATATATATCAATTTTACACTCGAATAATTGCAGTAATTTTACGTAAGCTTGTAATTCTCCTAGCACTGTGTTTTTATGTTAAAAATTATATACCACCGTATTTCCTAATACGAAAACAATAGTAGGATTATAGAATTATCCGGAAATTATTCTAATTAACATCTCTATATTGATACACAAATTTTCTGTATTCAAAGTTATATAAAACTGTACTTTTGAACTTAAAAAATAAATCAAATCTGTTAGCATTATTATCTATAAGGCAATTTTGATGGGGCCTGTGATTGATTAACTTAATCACTGAAGGTTGATATATAACCCCCTTTCCACATTAATTTTCGTATTCTATATACGTGTTTCGACAACTAAGTTGTCATCATCAGCGGGTGCGACACTGTTTAATTGTCTGCTGATAATGACAACCTAGTTGTCGAAATACGTATACAGAATACGAAAATTAATGTGAAAAGGGATTATTAAACTGATTATTATCTAATTTTGTCCATGCTTTCTATCAAAGCTTTACGCATAACTCAGACGAGTTTCCGCTTTAAAATCGCTCAAACACTTTCTGGCGATTAAGAAAACCAATTCATTGTTGTAATGTGTTGTAATTTGACTCAATATAGTGCGTTTGACAACGCAAGCTTCCCGTAAAGATAAAAGCTTACTCCTAAGCATTCAAGCATAATGCTTAAAAGTTTGATGCTTTCTTACAAGTGATGACCTACCGCCTAATAGCACTGAACAAACATGGCTGGGAAACAATGTTTCTGAATTTATTAAGACCATATGACGAATCGAAAACATTAATAAACTCAGGAATATTGTTTTCCAACCATTGGTTGTTCTTGCTTTATGAGCCAGCTAAATCCTGTGGATATAGCAGTGTTTCTCTCTAAATAGGGAGTTTGCCTACGGTTTCACCACAGTTCCACTCGGGGGAAAATGTTGACGGTTAAGTTCTATTTTTCAACTAACTTTAAGTTAACTAAAAATGGAGGTTAATTCTTAGTACCGACATTTGATTAGTGACGCCCTCTATGGCCCATTATGCTAAACTTAAAGGACATTACACGTATATCAGAGCACACCTGCTCGCAAATACATACACAAAAAGCGAGTACTTCTTTCGCTGATCATTTAATAATATGCAAAGGTCAAATATTGAATGTGAAGTAATGCATATAAAAAGCAATGAACATAAACTGAAACTATTAGAAGTTTCGAAACTAATAAATTTAAAAAGTTAAATCATAATAAACGAACGAACTAAAGTAAACGATTCATCGGTATTAAATTTGTTCGGGTAATAAAATACTTTGATAGCCCAAAAGAACATGCTTGTCTCAATTTTTCAAACTTAAAATATCATGCCTTAGAGTTTTACATTCTACGTTAAAATTCAGTTTATTTTAAACATTCAACTAAACCACTGTGTTGTAAAACAATTGTCATGTGCAGCAATTAAAATAAAAATAAAATTAGTTAAAATTGTACGACTCTGCGTATTTATAAATTTTGAAGTTTTTGATTGAGAATGTAAGTCTTTTAGTTGCCGAAATCTTTATGGAACATATTATAAGAAAAAATATTCACAGCCAAACAGAAATCGTCATATGTTATATTCTGGTGCAAATATGTTTATAATGTCCCAGTTTATTTAGTGATAAAAATCTAAACTTTACTTTCAATAGTTTTTGAAGATACCGTAGAACCTAGTTGTGACTAAAAGCCTAAGGCCTTTACTAAAGCACATCCCTTTCTGGCATAACACACATGCATCTGAAATGTATAATAGTTCCAAGCCCGTATATGTAATGGTGTCCCAAAATTAAGGCAAGATTTGAATTAAATAGAAAACACAGTTTTTAGTCTTTTGATTGTTATTTATTATTAAATCATAAAGTACATAGGATAGGATTATTTATGAAATAACACATCAGGCAAATGGCCTCCATGGCTTTGCATGCACATACGCACTCGTTTGCCGAAATTTGCCATGACCATTATACATAAATGTGGCTGAATTTTGTTGACGCAGCGTTGAATCTCCTCCTTTAATGCACGAGTGGTTGTGGGCTTGTTGACATAGACCTGTGATTTCAAATAACCCCACAAAAAGAAATCTAACGGTGTTAAATTACACGATCTAAGGGGCCAATTCTGATCACCAAAACGAGAGAGTACACGACCTGGAAATGTCTCATGCAGTAATTAAATTGTTTCACCACATATTGGCCACATCAATATCATCCAATTTCGGCAGAAAGAACTGTGTTATCATGTCGCGATATCGAGCGCCAGTAACAATCACTGCTTGACCAGCCTCATTTTCAAAAAAGTATGGTCCAATTATGCTTCCAGCCCAAAATCCACACCAACCAATGACACGTTATAGATGCGTTTGTTTTTCGAAAATCACATGTGGGTTCTCAGAACCCCAAAAGCGGCAATTTTGGCTAGTAACAAAGCCATCAAGGTGAGAATGTGCTTCATTGCTTAGGATGATTTTGCTCGAAAAATCAGCATCCATTTGTCGATGTTCAATAATCCATTCAACGAACTCTCTTCGCTGTGCATGGTCATTAGGCTTAGTTGTTATGTTAATTGAATTTTGTAAGCATGGAGACACAGATCTTTAATGAGTATACGCTGTATAGAGCTTCTTGAAATTCGAAATTCTTGTCCACGACGCCGAATTGCGCTTCCTGGATTGTCGCCGACACTCTCAAGCACTGCTTGGATATTGATATTTGAACGGCTTGTTTTTGGACAATCAGTGTGTTTGGCGTCTCCAACAGATTCAGTCTCCCTAAATTTTTCACTTAATCTCTTCACAGTTGACGAAGTTAAAACACTAGTCGGACCATATTTTGTATGAAATTTTCGAACTGCGGCCGCCAAGCTTTCATTATTTCTGAAATATTGTTCAATAATGAAGACACGTTATTCTATCGTGTAACGCTCCATTTTTACTAACCCTAAACCGTCAGCGGTCGAATTGTTTTTTTTTTAGAGTTGCCAACACTTTACTACACAAATGGCGGCAAATTCAAATCTTGCGTTAATTTTGGGACACACATTATATGACGACGTTCTTAAAGCTTAGTAGAAGTAACGCTTTATCACTCCATGTAAAAGTAAATTACTAAAAACTGCGGATATTGCATGCTTTTTGCATACACATTTACAATCAAGACACATAATGCGTCATAATAACTCAATAAAATCTTCTAGCAAGTAATTGTGTTATCCAGTACAATTGAAACTAAGTAAAGGCTAAATATAAAACTCTATTGAATCTTGTAATTACGTTATATATCCATTAATTATACATACATACGTCTTGCGTGTTTTTTATTAACTGCACAAAAGTGCCTAAGGTATAATTTGGCGTCTAGAGATGTACACTGATCAAGGACGTTTATTAAATTTGATATACTTGAGTAAATTTGAATTACGTATATAGTTATACAGCAATAATTGGAGCAAAATATGCATTTACAAGGTGAAACTATTTATAGAACTTGACATTTAAACTTCACACGTACATTGTACATACTTCAAAAGCTATCATTAAAATAATTTCAAGCCATAAAAATCCTAATCCAAATATCATATTCCTATCAATAAAAACAGTATTTCCTTAAATATATTTAATATGTAAAAGGCGATTTACGAATTTTTACCCACCATTATCAAAAAGTTCTCAAAACATTTTTTCCTAGACGTACAAGTAATGCTATTTGGCGGTTAACGCCGGAAAGAGATGATATAGTATACATACATTGTGATAAAGTTATAATAATACAATGAGTACACGTGTGTGAACACATATATTAATTAAATTCTGGCGAATCGCAATCTATGAAATTAGGAATATCTATCTAATTCAAGCTAATTTCGGTTACCTTCGTTAATTATGACGATATCATTCATCAAGACTTTATTAACAAATTTCGACTGTCGAGTCTGTGAATAAGCGATGCTACATGATAATAAACAAACTGGTAGTTTTGGGGCCAACAGCCTACTTCCTTAGTCCAACATTTTAAGTCATCGTTCATCAAGACATTATTAACAGATTTTGACTATCAACTCTGTGAATAAACGATATTACATAACAATCAACAAACTGGTATTTTTGGGGCCGACAGCCTATGACAAGCTCGTATGTTACAACAAAACGTTTTCTGAATAAGTTTCATAGACTCCTTTCGGGGCCTTACACACAAAGGGTACTAGGAAAGTTTTGCAATACAACTTTGTTTATTTAATTTTTTCAAAGTAATTTCCTCTACACTCAATACACTTCTCCATCCTCCGAAACTAATCTTTTAAACCAGTTCTGCCAAGTTTCACTAGGGAGTAAAGCACACTCGGGTGTCCCAAACCCGCAGAATGTCATCATCACTGGAAAACCGCCTCCCTTTTACCTTCATTTTCACATGCGGGAAGAGTGCACAGTCACAGGGAGCAAGATTTGGACTGTAGGGAGGGTGCTCGAGAAGTTTCAACCCTGTCGTCGTCAAATATTCGGTGCAGGCTTTGGCGCGGTAAGCTGGAGCATTATCGTGATGGAGGAACCAGGTGTCCATTCTTGACTTTGGCCGCAGGTTTTTCATAGATCCAATGACTTTAGGCAGGCACTGTTCAGTATACCACTTAGCTGTGACTGTCTTCTGTGTGTCCAAAACGACGCGTTCCACAATTCCACTCGGTTTGAAAAATACAGCTATCATTTTCTTCTTTACAGATCGGGATTTTCTGACAACTACGGGTGTGTCCTCATCATCGAGGACACAAACTTTGTTTTGAGCTTTGGTCGGCACATCGTAATAGTACAGCCAAGTCTCGTCACCTGTCACGATGTTGTTTGCATACTGAGATTGTCCCTTATTAAACTTTTTTAGCATCTCCCGGCACCAAGCTCACACGTCGTGTCATCTGCTCTTCAGACAGTCGATATGGCACCCAGAGATAACAAACGTGGAAACGATCACGCAGAATCGAACGAATTGCTGGTGCATTTAGGCCTGAAGTACCCTCTATCTATTGGTAGGTCACTCGCCTGTCCTCGCCAAGCATTTTCCTCACAGTAGTATCGTCTTCCTTCCCCTTTGGAATTCTCTATACCGCCTGAATATCATTGTGCGATGTGGACAAACATCACCTAGTGCAAGAGTCATTTCTTCGAAGCACTGGTCTATGTTTAAACCACACACGAAATTATAACGCAAAACTGCCCCTATCTCATTTCGTGACCACGATGCCATCGCAAGCATTTTACACTCTCACTGCTAATAAATAACTGAGCCCATCGACATGGCGCGGCAGCTACTGTTCACGTATGAACATGTCTCAACATACAGCAACAAGCAGTTTTCTAAGATTCATTTTTGCGTCATAATGCAAAACCTTTCTAGTATTCTTTGTATATATATAAGACAAATTCTGATTTTCGGGTTTCTTCCGTGTTGTAAAATTTTTTTTAGTTTTAGTACGAATCGTTGACTGCTCGATGTTTTAATGCTCTTGCTAGCATTTTCTTCGTATTAATCTGACTGCCATCGAGCAGAACCAAAAAGTTTCTACAACGCGGAAGAAATTCGAAAACCAACAAGTTATTCAAAGTATTTAGTACTTCTTTATTTTGTATCACAAACTCTTAGCATCAACATAAACGGTATGCTTCATCAGGGTAAAGCTACGGAAGGATATGGAATTATTTAATTCAAAAGCACAAAGTTTAATGCAAAATACTTATAAATCTAAACATATAAAGAGAAGTCGCAAAAACTCTGAAATTTTACATGAATTACAAACGATATTAAGACATGGATTGCTTGCTTGAGGCAAAATAATAATGATCACAGATAAAAACGGACACGCGATGGTTTCAAAATATATAAATTTGTGTTAAAGAGGACAACATACGGACGGACACTAAGTACTTCACGAGAACTATTTAAATTCCTCGGAACAACTGAACGACAATTAACTATTAGCAATTCCTAAAATTTACTACTTAATGATTATAATGTAGTAGAATAAGTAAAATATGAATGAAAAGATAGGAAGAATTATTAAAAAGAACAAAACTGAACAAATATAGAATGTGAAAGAAACAGAGAATTAACGAATCTCTGAGCCTTAGGCAGAAGTAAATTAAAGAGGCCTCAAATTAAATAGCAGATGTATCTAAATAATATGAAAAAATTGTGTTTAAGTTATCAATTTCAAACCTAAAATTCATTGTGTCGTTGTTATTGATTTGGACCATCTTCAGAAACTCTCTGACTTTCTGTCTTACTGTTCACGAAATCGTAACAACATCCATAATAGATCAGCGTTTGTTATCTCTTATATATGAGACCAAAACACATTTCAACTTCTGGATATTCTGATCACTTTTATAGTTTTCAACTAAGTTGAAGTTTGGCCGATATAAGTTTTAGTATAATTATGACATAGTATGGAATGAATAGCATTGGATTGCATTAAAAAAATTTTATGTCCTGAACATGTTTATCTCTCAGACCAAGGATAAAACAACGTCCATTAAATATTCTCATTCCATACCATGTCATAATTATGCTAAAACTTATATCGGCCAAACTTCAACTGAACTAGAATCATAGTACATAAAAGTGATCTGAATATTCAGAAGTTGAGATGTGTTTTGGTCTCATATATAAGAGATAGCAAACTCTGATCTATTATTGACAATGTTTCGATTTCGAGGGTAAGACAGAAAGTCAGAGAGCTGCTGAAGAGGTTCGAAATTAATAACTTGAACACAATTTTTTCATATTATTTATCAACTCAATTATCAACTCAGCTTGAGGCTGCTTTAATTTACCTCTACCTAATGCTCAGAGATTAGTAATTCCCTGTTTCTTTCACATTCTATATTTGGTTAGTTTTGTTCTTTTTATCAATTCTGCCTATCTTTTCATTCATATTATATACATATGTTCGTACGTAGATTTTCGCAGGTGCAATATATTGTGGTAGTTTTCAGATTTCTTCCCGCATTATCACAAGGTCTCTGAGAGGAAAGTTTTCACAACATTTCGGCAGAATCTTTATCTGTTGTCGTCTGGTGGTGTTTCTTTGTAGGAGTATCACTCGGTACTAGAATGAATTACCACCAGATGATGACAAACAAGATTCCGCCGAAATGTGGAAACCTCCCTATCCGAGGGGACAACGCGACGAGACAGCCAAAAGAAACCGCCGCTACATGTATACATATATATTATGGATGATATTCTGATTTCTCTTAATTAATTTCTCAGTGAAAATAATGTCCTCATCATAAAGAGCTACTACACGTCATCTAAATCTTGATCCATCTTCTAATTTACATATTCCAATTATAATTTTTAAAACGTAGCAACTAGCTCTAGCCAGCCAAGGGCCATTGTCGCTAACAGCTGCCTCTACATAACTTTATTTGTGGAATAAATTTCATTTGAAATCAATTTTTTACGATTTTAAATGAGGTTTATCACATTTTAACATATCCTTTAAAAGCATTGAATGGGCAAACAACTTCGTCGTAGATTAAGCCATTTGGAAAGTTTTCACTCAAACGTTTCTAAAATTGTTGACTGTTATGCGCAAGTGAACCAAATATTATTAAATTCAAATTTGTTGTTTAATAATCAAGCTCACTTTCTTATAAGTTATTCTACTATACTAGAATGGGTATGTGTATGTGGATAGGTGAGACCATGACAAATATTTTCAGATGTTTCAGCTTCTGTGGCAGATGTAATAATCAACATGTATTTACCTCTTGGGAAAAATTACAAAAAAGCATAATTTTCAATTCAAAAACCTTGTTAATTCCAAACCTGAGATCTATTTGTATCTCGACCGGATAAATTTCTGATCAATGATCATAATATGCATGAACTTCTACCGCTAATTCTCGCTATACGTTACACTGTTCCCCTGCCTGCAGGGGCGTCGCGACAGCCTCGCCAAAACGAAAAAAAATTGAAAAATATAATTTTATAAAAATGAATTTATTAAGCAGCTTCTTTTGCACTTGATTGTAAATATAATCAACAATGATTTGGTCAAAATAAATACTATTCATTCTCATAATTAATGTGATTTTCTTTATTTAAGTTTTCCTTTTTCTTCTCCTTATTACAAATATAAGGTCTAGTAAAAAGAAATCCATTATTTTTCCAATATATGGCTTTAGTAATCTGTATCTCGCGTTGTATAAGTGCGATCGCGTTCCGCTAGATGGTGTTCGAAAGATAAGATTTCGTACTAAACGAACTTCTGAGACAGTTTTTTGATTACTTGACTTAATATTGTTTGAGCGCGCGTCAAAGATGGACACCAGCAAAGTTAAAATACGCCATATTTTACAGTTTTCTTCGATAAAGGCGAAAACGCAAGCCAGGCGGCTAAAAATGTGAATAGTGTTTATGGTCCTGATACTGTAACAGTCAATCATGCGCAATTTTGGTTTCGTCGATTCCGTTCCGGTAATCTTGATGTCAAAGATGCACCACGCTCTGGAAGGCCAATTGTCGAAAATATCAATAAAATAATGGAAATCGTCGAGTCCGACCGTCATGTAAGCACTGTTTCGATTGCCCAGGAGCTAAACATTGCACAAAAAACCGTTTGGAACCATTTAAATAAGGTTGGATATAAAAAGAAGCTTGATGTAGGGGTGCCACACGAGTTAACGCAAAAAAACCTCATGGACCGAATTTACATCTGCGAATCGCTGCTGAATCGCAACAAAACCGATTCGTTTCTGAAGCGGATAGTTACTGGTGATGAAAAGTGGATCACTTACGACAATGTCAAGCGAAAACAGTCGTGGTCGAATCGTAGTAAGCCGGTGCAAACGGTGGCCAAGCCAGGCTTGACGGTCAGGAAGGTTTTTCTGTGTGTTTGGTGGGATTGGCAAGGAATTATCTACTATGAGCTGCTTCCCTACGGCCAAACTCTTAATTCGGACCTGTACTGTCAACAATTGGACCGTCTGAAGGAAGCAATCGCCCAGAAGCGGCCAGCTTTTGCTAATAGGAGAGGAATTGTGTTCCATCAGGACAACGCCAGGCCACACACATCGATAGTGACTCGCCAGAAGCTCCAGGAGTTTGGTTGGGAGGTTCTTATGCATCAACCTTATAGTCCGGACCTAGCACCAAGTGATTACTACCTGTTCCTGTCTATGGCGAATGATTTTGCTGGTGAAAAATTCGCCTCAAGAGAAGCTTGTGAAAATCGGCTGTCCCAGTTTTTGCCAATAGGGACGAGGGTTTCTATGAGAAAGGCATTATGAAATTACCTTCAAAATGGCAACAAGTTATCTAACAAAACGGTGCATATTTGACCTAAGTCGGATCATTCTAACTATGCTAAATAAAACCTTCAATTTAATGCAAAAATAATGGATTTCTTTTTACTAGACCTTATACTAAAAAAAACAAATTTACCAACAACTATTCACAATGTATTTAAACAAAATTAAAATTTTATAAAAATCTAAAAGTTAAATTTAGAGATCATAGCACAGAATTTATTTAAATTTAAGATTTTAGACATAAAATTATCAGGTCTCCAGTTTTGCGTCATAATCTGAACGTTAAGTGCGCCATGGCTTTAGAAAGTTTGGGAACCTATGCCCTAAGTCATACACATTCAGCATTATAGATATTTGCATAGAAAATATCGGGTTACTAAATTGTAATTTCAGAATAATAATTTTAAATATTTAGCTTCCGTCGTTTATTAATTATTTATTACTTATGTGGTCATTGTAATGTAATGCATTTTTCAGTAACCTGATTTTCTTTCATGCAATTAACTACGACGACATTTCCTAATTTAACAGATTTCGAATGTGAATGATTTGAGGAGAGTAACGTAACGTGTCAAGAGAATTATCAGAAGAAACGCATGCGTATTATGACCGTTGACTTTGCAAAGATTTATTCAAAATACACTTAAACTTTAATGAAACAAAATTAAAACCGAATGTTGACCGACACAGCTATAACTAAGATTATCCAGAGTCCAGGAAGAAGTTCTTGACCAAGCCCGGGAGCTATCAATTCACCGTTTTTATGCAAATCTATGATCCAGTTCTTGAAATTCTCAGAACGTCCCTCGTATTTTGTAAATATCAGAAATATTTGTAGGACAATGAAAATATGCTGTTGTTATTATTGCTAATAATTAAAAATAAAAGACAAATCTAATTTTATTAAAGCGGCGTAAGTGTCTAATTCAATTGCCAGATATAGTATATACATACATACATACATACATACATACATAACATATATGTCGTTAGCTGATAGAACGAATTATTTTCTTCGGCGTCACCTCGGGCGATGATTTAATTTATAGGAAATTATCTTAAATCTACCGAAAAGGATTAAAAAACATCAATTTTCATGTTTTTTTTTTTTTTTACTTCAATCTTGAACTCGATTTAAATTAGCTACAAGTTTCAATAAACTAGGAAACGCCTTGGATTAGTTCGAAGACGGCGGACTTTCAAAAACTAACGATTAGAAATTCATCTAATTTTAGTAAAAAAATATATAATAAATCTGGTTTTTCTCTGTCTTCATTTTGAACGTAGCCGGAGGACAAGCTGGTAATAACTGTTAAAATTAAAATGGACACATAATTATATGTGGTGTGTAGACTTATAATAGTTATAGTTCTCGATCGATTTATGTACATATATACGTTATACATAGGTGTATAACATATACATATTCGGTGGTATGTATATGTATATTCGTGTAACCATATTCGTAAAGTGTAAAAAACGTATTAAGGAAAATGAGTGATATTTCAGAATTATTCTGAGAGAAAAAAAATAAATGATTCAATTTCGAAATACAGTTATTAAAAATAATAATAATAAATAGATATTAATTTTGCAAACATACGAAGGCGAGGCGTAAGGACCGCAAAAAACATTCGCTAATATTTTTCAGACTTCTGACAATTTCTATTAACTCGATTTGTTTTTACACCTTTTCTCTGTCTTTCTTTTTTTTCGCCGTCTTGTTTTCCGGCTCTGGTTTTGTATACATAATCATACCAGTAACCGAATTCCGTAGCAAAAAGAATTTGGGTGTGGTCCCTGTAGAAATTCTTTAAAATTAATTAATATCACAGAAGAGGCAGCAGTGTATAGATTATTTTTTTCTTAAATTATGCGCATACTGCCTGTACATTATTAATTATCTAACTGGAAGAACGATACCCGGGCTTTTATTTGATGTTCTAGTTTCTTTATGAATTATTTCGTGGAAATCGAATAGTCATTAATTTAATAATATTATTCCTCTATCTCTTTTAATTAACGGACACATTTCATCTAAATAAATGTTTATTTATGACATAATCAGATAAATATCTTAATTTCGTAATTATATCTATTTAGAAATCAGCATAGCAACAAATTATCATTATTATCTCAAAGAAAAAAACAGGCTAACATTTTAAAATGTGAATTATTTTTACAATTGAACAAGTCTACATCGAGTTTAAAACAGTATTAAAAAATACCTAAAGGCTCTCCGAAATCGATTTATTTTATAATAATACTACCGTAATATTCAAAGAAAACTACATATACGGGGAGGGATCAATAAGTATTAACCTAACCGCGTCTGTTTATTACCCCTTCCCACTAAACTTTCTTACAATACGACCTTTAAGTCCCTGTTAAATTAGATGGCGCCGAACTGTAGTAGACGCAGAAACTCCTGTCAATCTACGAAGATCTTCTGTTAATTCTTTAAACGATTTCATTCTATTTCGCAAAAATGTCAATCGAAAATATTGCTCATAATCTGGTACGTAGACTTCCGCGATCGTGGTCCATACTGTCTTCTTCTGGGCTTCCGGGCTGGAACCGCATCACTGGTATAACTGCCGACGTTTCGTACCCACTCGTATGAGAAATCTTCAGGGCCCAACTACTGCTACTGTCTGTCGCACTGAAACGTTCAGTTTCCAGCCCGGAAGCCCAGAAGAAGATAATATTGATCATAACCTTATTTTACTTGTCTTGGCCTTCTCAACCTTTTTTTTATTAATCATCCAACTGGTCGCTTCGTGCTTTTTGATAATTTTAAAAATCGAATACTTAAAATATTGTGTCCTTTCTGCAATTGGTCGCTGACTTAGCTCTACTGATGAAAATACGCTGTCCGGTGTCGACTTTCGCCAGATATGCTGGGCATTTCACTATCCTTCCTAGAATCATTTCTTGGATGATAGAATAAAATGAATTGTTACTTAACGTATCGTGTTAAAGTATCAGAAAAATATTTACAAGCACTTCTACTAAAGTAAACAAGTCCTTTATGTATTATGAAATCCAGTGATATACTAACCCACATTGCGCACAAACTGTCTTTAAGCAGGGAACTAAATAACCATCAATAAAGAAGGGACAGACTATTCGAATAGGATTAACTAAGAATATTTTCGCAGAAACGGCTTTCTCTTTCATTTTACAATACATTTTCTAAATATGGAATCAATATTGTTAAAGAATTGAATTTTTTACAAGCGATCACTTACTGTGCACACCAACGTAATTAAGATTAATGACTATATGTGTAACTGGAAAGATAATATAGAGATTTTATATAAGAAACTTAAGCCTATATGTTTTGTTTTAAGTTGATTATGAGATAGATATGAAGATGACTTCTCAGTGCTCAAGATGTATTATTTGGCTATTTTCATTAAGTTATGATGTATAACATACAAGAGAGGGGATCGTCCACAAATATGGTAGAAATTTTTAAATTATAAAAACAAGTTAATCACTGAAGGTTAATACAATATATAACTAACTCCCTTGCCACGTTAATTTTCGTATTCTGTATACGTATTTCGACAACTAAGTTGTCATCATCAGCAGATAATTAAACAGTGTCGCACCTGGAAAACTACGGCAAAATACCCGTACGAAAACAAATTCCGCACACAAAACGTACCGTTAAAGGGTTTTTTTTATTAACCTCCAGTGATTAAGTTAATCCGGTGTAGTGCCACAGGCCGAGCACCGGATTCTAGGACAAGTATTGTCATATAATTAAGTTTTATTAAACAAAAGTGATTAAGTTAATCAACCACAGGCTCCAAATGTACCTATAAAAACAAGCAATACGCATAATGACAGATTTCTGATAGAACTAGCTGTAGGGATGTATTTTCCAAACTAAAAATAATGACTGAACTGTGTGTCTGCATTTGGGTCTTGGTTTTTTATGGTAGGGAGAGCTTCGATAAGTGGCCAAGGTTAAACAAGAATGACTATCACTAGAAATTCCAAAACATAAATTTTTAGTGTCATAAATCCTCAATAATTAGCTGCCAAATTAATAAACAAATTGTCAGATAGTTACAAATTGATGCCATATATGAGTTTCAAAAACAGAACTAAGAATTTCTTGAATGTAATTTTGATGGAGCCTGTGGTTGAACTTAATCACTGAAGGTTGATATATAACCGCTTTCCACATTAATTTTCGTGTTTTGTATACGCCAAAATGCACACTCAGTGTGCGTTTTGGCTTTTGACGATACATATCGTGTACGAAATGTGTTTTCGTGCTGGTATTTTTGCCGTAATTTTCCAGGGGCGACACTGTTTAATTATCTGCAGATGATGACAACTTAGTTGTTGAAATAGGTATACAGAACACAAAAATTAATGTTATACATCAACCTTTAGTGATTAAGAATTTCTTGATGACAATATATTCCATGATTTTTATTAGTTTATTGGTGTATATGTATATTTGTATTTCTTAATTTTCTTTTATTGAAGTGACATTTCCTGTACTCTACTGTCCATGTTTGTGATGCTTAATGTTTCATTTGTATTTAAAATTAGTCTGAAATTTAATGTTGTTATATAATATTATACTCTGTATCCTTGCATGTCACTTCTTGTGCTTTTCTTTTGTATTGATTTTGACGCTCTTACATATGTGAGAAGAACTGTGACTATTATTACAATATTAAAATTTTTGGGTTATCCTGTGCTAATGTAGATAAGGAATCGAATAAATTATTATTATTATTGTTAATTATCATTTTAACGCGTCATTAATTTGAAAATGATATAAATAGTAGCTTTAAATTAAATATAACTTTCTCTATAATCACTGTATCCTTCAAAAACACCTGCTTTAACTAATTGAGATCTAGTGCTCTCTGTATATATGTAATACAATAAGATATAATAGTATTCAAAATAAAATATATTGAAAGTTGCAATTTCTGACAAATTCATAAACAATTTTCGATTTTATTAAGTATAAAAAACTCGTTTTTATTTATAAACAGAATAACTAGTTTATAAAAAATTATATATTGAGTTCAAAACAACCGAAAATAAATATTAACTTGACCAGTTTACTATTATTATCCAATTACCTTCCACGGCAAATTTACAAACTCTAAATAGAAAAGCAACAAATAGTAAACCTCATACATATGTTTATATATTCTCCGTTTAACTAACGCATACATACCCACTTCTAACCTTTAGCTTTCACTAGCAAAAAAATAATAACCTAGTATCATGCAGTAAGTAAAAATCGGACGCTGCCAATCAAAGTTTGAACGCAATTTGTTATAAATTTATTAATACTGTCAAATTAATTGCATAAAATTATTAATTAGATCTTATTTGTTTTATTATTAATTAGACAAGAAAGTGATACCTTCAGATAATTTCGATTATTTTCCTGTTCTAACTAAATCTGTTTCATTATAAAAATATACACTTACGTAATAAGTTCTTTAAAAATTATGAACATATAAAATATTAATTTAAATATTTATATATTCCTTTATTATATAGCAGAAAAAAAACGATTGGAATTTATTAAATTATTAGTAATAAATATTGAATTTAATTTCGTTTCCTACTAATTAAATATTAAATATTTACTATTTATAATTTAAATAAACATGTACGTTAATCTGGTACGTAGACTTCCGCGATCGTGGTCCATGCTATCTGCTTCTGGGCTTCCGGGATAGAACCGCGTCACTTGGACATCTTCAGAGCTCAACCAACTACTGCACTGAAACTGTTTGAAGCACAGTTTCAGTGCAGTAGTTTAGCCCTGAAGATGTCCCATACAAATGGGTACTAAACGTCGGCAGATATACAAGTAACGCAGTTCCAGCCCGGAAGCCCAGAAGCAGACAACGTACTTAAGTTTTTTAACAAAAAATTTTTGGATAATTTGCATTAGAACACTTCTTTCTGCTCCTTTTAATTGAATCATCTTTATAAATTTAAAATCTTAAAGTATTCTTTCGATATATAAACACTGCCCTACTTTAGCTGACTCGCCAACTAAAACAGAACATAAAAATCTATTCCTAAATATAAATGTACAAAACATGGGCAATTGTACCTATCATACAGAGTCTTGGAAGCTAATATTGAAAATACAAAGTTTTATATTTAAATTATTTAAATTTTCAATCAATTTTTGGGCCAAAGAAAAAAATCATTACTAACAACACAATAAAATAAAAGCAGGTTGAAATTAACTAGAAAATCGTAATTGTGAACAGTGGGATTACATTAAGCAATGAAACAAAATTTTTGTGCAGGCAATAATTGAAGAATAATACCTCAAAACCATAAAGCGTATTATACGGATGTTTGAAAAAGAAAAGATACTTTCCAAAATCTGTTACTGTGTGTGAGGCTTAGGCCTAGAGTAAAAGAACTACAGTTTGTTAATAAAATTATCGATTTAGACCAACATTTGAACACGTTAGAAGAATTTTGTAAAGCCGATTGTAAAATGTAGATTCTAGAGAAAAATCTTCGGTTTTCAAGATGATCATGCAACTGGTTCAACGATATTCTAAAATATTGTAGATTCTAAAAAGGACTTTTACTTTTCGAGAAGGTTGGTCGTGCAATATATCAGACAATTATAAAATTATTGAAATAATTGTCGGATAATAATATTTTACTTTTGCAATGGATGTGCAATCACTTTAACCTATCACCTACTAAAACATGGAATAAAATGGAAAGACGTGCAAAATCTATGCTAGAATTAAAGCAACGTCTTTGGGAAATTTTCGATTCATTTATGCCATAATATTATCTATACCTAAATTAGATAATCCAAGAATATGGCAACCATAAATTAGATAATCCAAGAATATGGCAAACATTATGAATTAGATAATACAAGAATATGGAAAACATTATAAAGATGTGTCTGTAGGGTATAGAAAAGAGCAGAACTTAACTACGTATAAACAGAAGTATTTTCTCCCTGCTGCTAATATTGTACCGAACAATAAAAGAAATTTACAACACATCGTAAATATATGGACATAAGCGTTAAAAGAAGAAACAATAATAATAAGAAGGGTAGTCATATTTGTCTGCACTCCAGGCTCGTAATAAGTACATATCGAATATTTACGGTGGCTTATCCCAGGCTGATCGCTATATCCAGTTATATATGTATTTGTTTCTACAAACATGCTTACGCACTTACTGTATCGAACCATGTCCTGACGCACTGATAAAAATTGACCGCTATAATAAAAATAACAAATAAGGAAAAATATCAGTTAAATCAAAGAAAAGTTAGCAAGGTAAAACAATAGAATAAGTAAAAGACAAAATAATTAGGAATAATAATAAATTAAACAGGAAGTTATAGAAATAAACTGTAGAATACCGTTTAGGGCAAGATTTTTCTATAGTTAAGTTCTAAAACTTAGGTAACTGCATATAGGAGAAATTACCTTTGCTCATAGATATTCTCTCCCTTTACCGGTGAGTTATGGATTATCAAAGAAAACTAAAACAGCGTCAACAAATAACAAAATTAAGTGTATATGAAGAGCAGCGAATAAGAAAAAGTTAGGACTTAAAAGTTGAAAATAGATAATAAACAAAATATAAAATGAGATGATAGCGACATCTAATCAGAATGATCAAAAATAAACAGTTTAGAAGAATATAGGGAAAAAAAAGTTTGGCAAAGTATATAAAGGAAACCATAAGAGCAATTGGACCAGAGAAATATTTAGAATATAAAAATTCATGGAAAATATAAGAATATAAACGAAAAATGAGATAAAGTAATGATAAAGTTTTACACTTACATAGTCAATAGTACATGAGTAATCTATAATTCTAATTCGTTAAAAATCGTAATGAACCCCATAGAACTATAGTTCCATGTATATAAACAAACATTCACATACATAATTTACTTTTTTCTACTAACACATGGATCAATAAGACCCGAGACTAACCCATAGATGGCGCTCGTAGTAAACCAGTAACCACGTCTTTCTAGAGTACTAACCTTTGCTTGAAACGTGTCAAAATTTTAAGTCGATCGGACCAGAAACAGCTGAGTTATCGAGGTTGGAGTAAAGTCGTTTTGTAGTTTGTTTAAACAATGGAAAAAACCGAGTTTCGTGTTCTGAAAAAACACTGTTTTTTAATGGGTAAAAACACCACGCAAGCAAAATAATGGATTGAAAAATGTTACCCGGACTCTTGTCCATCAAAAGCAACGATTTGTCGGTGGTTTGCCGAGTTTAAACGTGGTCGTACCGACACAAATGACGCGGAACGCTCGGGTAGACCTGTGGAAGCCGTTACACCGGAAAATGTGAGTGAAGTGACAAAAATTATAATGAAAGATCGTAAAGTGAAGCTCCGTGAGATTGCTGAGACGACACAGATATCATATGGAAGTGTATTTACTATCCTTCATGAAAAATTGAGCATGAAAAAGGTTTTTTCCAAGTGGGTGCCGCGATTGCTTTCGATGGAACAAAAACAGCAACGAGTCGATGATTCAGAAAGCTGTTTATCGCTACTTACTCGCAACAAAAAAGATTTCTTGCGTCGTTACGTGACCATGGACGAAACATGGATACATCACTACACTCCAGAGTCGAAGCGGCAGTCATCTGAGTGGCGCACAGCTGGCGAAAGCCGTCCGAAACGTCCGAAAACGCAGCAGTCAGCTGGCAAAGTCCTGGCGTCAGTTTTTTGGGATACACATGGCGTGATTTTCATTGACTACCTCGAAAAAGGTAAATCGATCAACAGTGATTATTATATTGACTTACTGGTGCGTTTGAAGGAGGAAATCGCAAAAAAACGACCGCACATGCAGAGAAAAAAAATCCTTTTTCACCAAGACAATGCACCCTGCCACAAGTCGATGAAAACAATGGCAAAATTGAACGAATTGGGTTTTGATCTGCTTCCCCACTCCCCATATTCGCCAGATTTAGCCCCCAGTGACTACTGGCTCTTTGCTGATCTTAAAAAAATGCTCCAGGGAAAAAGATTTGGCTCAAATGAGGAGGTCATCGCTGAAACTGAAGCTTATTTTGAAGCGAAAGATAAATTTTTTTATAAACATGGTATTGAAAAATTGGAAAAGCATTGGAACCATTGTATCACCCTAAAAGGTGATTATGTTGATAAATAAAAAAAATTTTTGCAAAAAAAATGTTGTTTTCATTGTTAGTCTCGGGACTTATTGATCCATGTGTTACGACATAAGATTACCCGCCTTTAGCGACAACAACACCCAATCTTAGAAGATTAAATGGATTAATTTTTTGCTCAGGAGAAATATTAAATGTTAAATTATGCTCAAGAATTAAATTATCCATAATTGAAACAGAAAATACGTATTTTTTTCGAATTAATGTGATTAATGTGGAGATGAGAACCACATCAAATAATCCCTTAAAAAGAGCATTCTATTTGCTTGGATGTACACAAAAATTATAAAACTCAAAATAATAATTGAGATATAAAATGTACGAAAAGGACATCATATATCTACCAATACATTTTACTAACTGTATTGTAATCGTGATTCGATCTAATGCAATATTATTCACAAAAGAAATCTCCTAATATGTAATAAACGCATTTTAATTTGAATAATTTAGTTATATTTACTATTAACGCCATCTAGTGGCAATATTTGTATCACACTCTCTCAAATTGGAGGATGAGTAACAGTATTCCATATATTGTAGAAAATAAATTAAAATCCTAAAGAACTTTGAAAACTCGCACTAAGAGCATGAAGCAAAACTAAATTTTTTTTAATAGCGCAAAACATTAGTTAAATCTTTAGGAATTAAATTTTAAAAAAAAATTTATTTATTTTTAATGGTTCAGGAAATGTAAGTTGTTTAATGGGCTCCCTCCAACCTTTATTTTTTGCGAAAAATGTTACATACATATGTCAAAAACTATAATAGATAACTGTTGATAATTCAAATGTTGTTAGGAACTTATTATTCGTTGTAGAATCATAATATGAAATCGAAAGGGGATTTTTCTATCCGAAAGGGGCATAAATACCAGCAATTTCCGGTATTTGCGGATGTGTCACATTTTAGTTTCGACTTACACTTAATAATGACCGGCTACTAAATTTCATATTTGCAATATTCCGCGAATAATTCTAATGAACGTGCTATGTGAATCATCCTGTATATAATCACTGAAGGTTGATATATAGCCCCGGATCGCGTACGGAGTTTGTTTTCATACAGGTACTTGTCGCCGTAGTTTTCCACCTGCGACACTTTTTAATTCTCTGCTGATGATGACAACTTAATTACCGAAATACGTATACAGAATACGAAAATTAATGTGGCAAAGGGTTATATATCAACCTTCAGTGATCAAGTGAATCAACCACAGGCTCCATCAAAATTACCAACATCCTGTATATGTTCCAATATTATGTAACACAAATACATAATTGGCGTATTACAAATCTATTGTCTTATTTTACTCGTTTTATTATAATCAGGATTCGATTTGATTCAATTTTAAATGCAGCAGAAAACCTTTAATATACTTATAATATGTACATAATGATTTTAATTCGAATAATATAGTTATTAGCGGTATCTAGTGGCAATATGTGTAACTGAATGCCTTATATCTAAATATACCCTTAATATTTTGTTTTATAAGTAACAGTATTCATACATTGTAGAAAATAAATTACAATTCGAAAAAAATAATCTAAAAATATCGATTTTTAAAGGTAAAACAATCTTACGAAGATTATTTCACATGCATTATTATTTGATTATTTCACATGCATTATTATTTGTGTTTGTTTCTAAAATTTGATATTTTTCTGTCAGTTCTCTATAACTAACACTCTTTAACGGTCTTCGACTATAATTTCTCAAATTATTATTTGTGTTTGTTTCTAATTTGATTTTTCTGTCAGTTCTCTATAACTATTTGCTTCAATTTGGCATCTAAAAATTACAAATTCAATAAAGCAAATATTATTTACATCAATGTTTAAAAGTCTTGTCTTTAGAAAGCTTTACTATACCTTGTCTCAGAATAAGAAAGAGTGATTCAAATATCCCGCTAAAGCGCGAAATATATAGCTTAAAAATGTAACTTACCATAAAATTGAAACATAAACAGTTGTGAATATAGTAGTTAATCAACAATATTATTCTTTTTCTTTATTATATAAAAATAAATGAAAAAAATTAATTTTTATATAAAATAATATAAGAATAATATTGTTTACTAACGACTACATTCACAACTGTTACTTTTTGGATTAATATGTACAATCTATTCAAAATTAAGATCGAATATTATTAAAATAAAACAATGCAAAAATGTAATTAAACGTTTACAGGTTATAAAAAATGCCGGATATCTGACATTCATTTATCCATATTAAACTTGCCTGTTCAAGAACCAGTGAAATCTCTTAAAAATATGTACTATTTTGGCGCAATATTTGAATCACTCTTTCTTATTCTGAGACAAGATATAATCAACGTTAATACTTCCAAAAACTTCAATTAACAACAGTAACTTAGCATTAGTCACTGTACAAGACTGTATTGCATATAATGTGAACCAATTCTTATGCAAAAGGGAATACCCCAAAAATGTAGAATATATAAAAGTACTTCCCCAAATAATCAGCTGTTGGATTTTGTTAAAAATTCTAGGTAATTGATACGCCGCTAAGTTTGAAACTGTTTTATACTGTATAAAAATTAAATAAATATAAAAATAAGAAAATTAACATATTTCAAATTAAAAATAAACAAAACGAAGCTGAATTATTTCGAAATATGCAAACTTTAATAAATGTAAACATGAATTTCTTGTAGTTAATTTAAATCTTTAATAATAACAGTTTAACAACTTGTTAGAATAAATTTATTTATTAAGCGAACCCTGTATTCACAAATAAACAAATTCATTGTTGTCCGTTTCGAGATCAAATGATATTAACACTTAATAATCGTCACCTATCTATCCTACATCATTTTGTGAGCATTCACTCTATAAAATTAACATTTTTAGTGGTCATTTACATATGTAATTTAAACGATTTTTATGGAATTTTAATTTATTACAACAGATAATGGTCCGGTAGATCGAACGGGAGTAGAAAAAAGAGACATCATAAATCTAAACGGAACATGACTATTAAAATTTTGTTGAAAATGGATTTGAAATATTGCTCAATTATACAAGATATTAAGGCCATTGTTAGAAAATTTACGTTTCGAAAATAACAGATTGTGAGCAGTTTTACTTCTAACAGACACAGATTGTTTGATTTACACGTGCGATTTGCATATCCGTTATTTGGAATCGTGTTTATTCATCCAATTTCTCATAATTTATTGGGTTTCTTGCAGTTTATATTTTATATAATGCACGTATAAAAGCGTGTCTAAACAAATACAACGCAAATATTTAATGTCGAAATAATACACAACTATTTTTATTACTGAGCTGAAATACATAGTAGCAAAATGAATGCTGCCATCTATCCTGCATTTGACAGAACAATTTCGCAAGATATATAATAGTAGTTTATTACACAAATATTAGTAATGTATTTTATAAAGAGAATTAATTGTTATTAGTAAAACACAAAATGCCCTTACTTGAAGTAATTGTATTTCACATACTTTTGCATATTTTTCTGTGAATTATAATATGATAATTAGATCGTTAGAAGTGTACAAATAATAAAGTTAAAAATGTAAAATTTGCTGACCAAGTTCAAAGGGTACTAGGAAGTTTTACAATACAGCTTTGTTTATATAATTTCTTCAAAATAATTTCCTCTACACTCAATACACTTCTCCATCCTCCGAAACCAATCTTTAAACTAGTTCTGCCAAGTTTCACTAGGGAGTAAAGCACACTCGTTGTCGCAAGCCCGCAGAAGATTCTCATCACTGGAAAACCGCCTCCTTTTTAGCTTCATTTTCACACGCGGGAACAGTGCAAAGTCGCAGGGAGCAAGATGTGGACTGCAGGGAGGGTGCTCGAACAGTTTCAATCCTGTCGTGATCAAATATTCGGTGCAGGCTTTGGCGCAACGAGCTGGAGCATTATCGTGATGGAGGAACCAGGTGTCCATTCTTGACTTTGGCCGCAGGTTCTTTATAGATCCAATGACTTTAGGCAAGCACTATTCAGTATACCACTTAGCTGTGACTGTCTTCTGTGTGTCAAAAACGACGAGTTCCACAATTCCTCTCGATTTGAAAGAAAAATACAGCTATCACTTTCTTCTTTAGAGATCGGGATTTTCTGACAACTACGGGTGTGTCCTCATCATCAAAGACCCAAGCTTTATTTTGAGCTTTGGTCGGCACATCGTAATATTACAGCCAAGTCTCGACACCTGTCACGATGTTGTTCACATACCGAGATTGTCCCTTATTAAACTTTTTTAGCATCTCCCGGCACCCATTCGTGTCATCTGCTCTTCAGTCAGTCGATGCGGCACCCAGAGGGAACAAAGTTTCTTCACGTGCAAATGATCATGCAGAATCGAACGAATTGCTGGTGCATTTAGGCCTGAAGTACCCTATATCTGTTGGTAGGTCACTCGCCTGTCCTCGCCGAGTAACTGACGTTCGCGGCCTTCCCGGCCTCTCAGCATCCTCCACAGTTAAATTTCCTCTTTGGAATTCTGTATACCACCTGAATATCGTTGTGCGATGTGGCCAAACATCACCTGGTGCAATAGTAATTTCTTCGAAGCACTGGTCTATGTTCAAACCACGCACGAAATTATAACGCAAAACTGCCCTTATCTCATTTCGTGACCACGATGCCATTGCAAGCACTTTACACTCTCACTGCGAATGAATAACTGAGCCCATCGACATGGCACGGCGGCTACTATGCACGTATGAACATGTCTCAACATGCAGCAACAAGCAGCTTCCTACGATTCATTGTTGCATCATATTGCAAAACTTTCCTAGTACCCTTTGTACGTAATGAGCGCTATGGCTAAAACTTTTGTTCTAACTGCGGCTTCGGCAAATGTTCCATATCCTTCATTAGATCTTGTTCCATATTTTTGCTAATATCAACAGCAGAGTAAGTACATTCAGAGCGTCAAACTTGTTAACAATTACATAACAAGTTCTATAATAAAATTAGTACACACGATCACTCTGCGATCAGAAATCAAGATAAAATTATGTTACTCTATCAATTCCTGATAGTCAATCCCCCTGGCAACATAGTTACCAGAAAATGTGTAAGTTAAGTATTTCAAAAACGATCTCTCCACCTTCTCAATCAGTAAGTTTTGGTAGACATAAAGATAATATCAAATAATTTCAGTTTGGAACGTACCATAGTAAAGTAGTGTCTTTAGCGTGCCTAGATTTACAAATTTTCGGCATGATCGAATAATAAAACTAAAAGTCCGTGGAAATAGATAGGATATGGTCAGTAAACTGCAGATGTTGATCGAGCATAGCAGCCAGATCCCTAATTTGTGATTGTCTTGGAATATTGAGACGATCAAGTGAATAGAAATATATCAATGGATTCATGTTTATTGTGAACGAGATGACTCCACATCTGTTTATGTTGAGCAATCAGAGGTTGATGTTATTTTTTTTATATTACATTTTCAAGTCATCAGCATAGATATAGATGCAACAGTCAAGCAACACTAACAGTGTTGCCAGTTCCCGAAATATAAACGGCTACCCTCGTATTTGTTTTTAATTTCATTGTGAATGTTAATTTATATTATGGAGTTATATTTAATTTTTTACTAAGTGTTTGATTATAATATTCATTTACCCTGTTATTGGAATATGTAATTCTGTTGGACAATAAATAAATAAGTAAATAGATGAATAAAGTGGACATTTTAAATTACTTATAATTACCACAACAATTAATTAATCAAAACAAAAATAATTCGTTAATGAGATAAAATAATTAGTACAGTGTGAATGCCGTTAAGTACACTTTATTATAATACACAAATAGAAATTAACATAACCGTAATTATAGTTGCAATATACATATTTGTATGTATTCCAGCTACAAACGTTTTAAACGGCATTATTAATTATTCTGAAATTTATTAAAAAATTCAAATTCATCACAAACATATTCAGACGTTCACGAGCAGACGACCGAAATTTCCCTAAAAAAACTGCCGTCAGGGGTTGTAGGGTGGAAGGCACGCAGATATAAAAGGGTTCGATGGGGCAGTTGTTAAATTAATTAAAAAATGTTTGATCTCGCCCCTTTTAATTCGAAAACTGAGAAAAGGAACAAATCTCCTATCGATTGAAATTTTAAAAAATCACCATCTCCTAACTTCATCCTTTTCTTCGTGAAGGGATTTCAATCGTGTTTCTCTCTTCGTTGTACGAGACAATACACCTCCATGGAGACGAAGGAAAAAGAACGAAAAGAGTTGTTTAAAAATTAGAAACATTCATTTATCATTGTTGGAAACAAATGAATTTTTACCAACTTACTTTGATCATAACTGGATAGGACGAGAAAGACGGAGATAGGTCATGTGCGAGAATCGAAATGGGAGAAGTATAACGAAAAAAATGATTAATGTACGGTATATAATGTGTGTAGGAAAAAAATACAAAAAATTAGAATACCCTGTGCCCTACTCCCTAACATTTGTATATAGAAAAAGGAAAGAATTAATGAATAAGTACACTATTTATTATGAAAGAATAGGAAAGAAAATGAGTCTTGTTCGTTTTCTCTTTTTAATGTTCTCGAAACGTATGCTGTTATACTTGATTTAAAATGTATCATTAATAATGATTTAGGTTCTCTGTTTTCTATATGTACATGCTCTCTTTCATGTTGAATCTTTCTTCTTTAGGGGCATTTCATGGAGGGAACGTTGAAAATAGTGGACTTCTAAGTGTCTATTTTTGGTAATTATTAACATTATATTCTTACTACGCTATGAGATTGTGCCTCTGAATACTCCTTTATTTTCTTTCTTCTTCTTTTTTTTTATTAGGATTTCAGAAAAGGAACGCCACATATTTTGTATATTAAATGCAATGATTGTGCACATTCCGTTGGGGGTTAAGAATTCTTTAAATCATCTTTTTATCTTTTTTTTTTGATTCGATATAAAACGCTGTTGTTTCTCTTTTCGTCGGTATTCAAAATACCTCGTTACTTCGATAGGCACGACGAAAGGGAAAGCATTTTTTTAATCCCGTGAAAGAACTGTATACGGTAATTTTTTACCCTTCTCAAACTAACGTTTCGTTTTTATTTTCTATTTATAAGTATCTTTTCATCATGATTTTGTAATTTTGAACTATTTCACATTATATAACTTATTAATAGCTTAACAGCAAATTTAATGTTTAAAAATAGGAAATTAGGCTTGAATTTTGAAATAAAATAACAAGTTTGGAGACTAGATTTACAGCACGACTTACTAAAATACAACATAAAAAATGCGTCGTAATTGATTCAAAACTCAATAATTACTCACGAACTAGTACCTTGTAGATTCGAATTTTTCCATTCTTCTGTGCAGTCGGTTACTCCCGTCCACCGCACACCTTTCTTAACCTCTTTCAACCATCTCTTTGTGGGACGTTCTCTTCTCTTACCACCGCCTTCTCCTCCCAACAAAACCTTTTTAACCCATCTATCTTCAAGTATTCTATTGTCTCAAATCTATATTCTCCATCTACTTCTGTTCCATCATAAATCTTTTTTAAGATTCTTCGTCCTCATATAAATATTAATTTATTTTGGTGTTCTTTCTCCCCGATCCCGTCTTATTAATTTAGACGACTTCTGATAATCCTCACGAGTGCTTTGTAAGCACGTTATTTCTCGATAGTTACTTTCGCAATTCGTTTCATCTTCCAGGTCCTTGAAGAATATGGCATACCATTGAAAGAAACAATTACTAGATCTTGAAATCCATCTTGGTAGGTGGACTTCATTCTGCCTAACATTTTACCAATATATTAAGAAGTTTTCGAATTCCAACGTTAAAGAAATCTGACATCTGTGAAGAAGGCCAATCCGTGACTGCAGCTTTCACTTCCTCGTCTCATGGAACCGTTGATCACCAAGTACCTCCTTTAAGTACCAAAACAAGTGAAAATCTCTGGGTGCAATGAATACACTGTAAAGCGGTTACTCCCATCGAAAAGACCTGATTAGACATTGTGTTTGTGCAGAAACATGTGGCTTTGCCTTGTCATGAAGCAATATCACACCGAAAGACAGTACACCACGCCACTTGCTTTGTATGGCACACTAAAGCTTTCTCAAAGTCACACGATACGTATCAGAATTGATTGTTGCGCCTCTCGAAATAAAGTCCAATAACAGAATCCCTTTCCTGCCCAAAAGACAATTTCTATGATCTTTTGTGCTAAGACTGTCTGTTTGGCTTTCACTCTAGTTAGCGAGGATGTGTGTCGTCGTTCCATTGTCTGTCGCTTGGATTCAGGAGTCATGGAGACAACCAAGTCTCATCTCTTACAATGATGTCCAAAAATTCATCTCCTTGCTGATCATATCTAGTCAAAAACGAAAAAGCACAGCCTAATTTTTTTGTTTTATGATCGTCAGAAAGCAGTCTTGGAACCCACCGACAATACACTCTTTGATACTTCAGTTTCTCCGAAACAGTGGTCTACAGAACCGACCTTGTCATCTCGAATATTGTTGTCCACATCACGAACAAGATCTTCAGAAATCAGAGAAGGTGGCTCCTCATGTACATGAACCCGCTCGTCCTTGAACGTTCTGGCCCACTTTCGAACTTTACTACCACACATTCGATTGCGGATTCCAGTATATATAATAAGTTATAACCTCCCTCAACTTCAATACACTTACTCCAGTGATCTTCTAATTTATGAATTCCGTCCCTAAAGTGAGAATCCGGAAGACTATCTAAATACGCATGAATTTTTTGAGATTTGAAAACAGCCAGTAGTCAAAGGGAGCTAAATCTGACGAATAGGATGGATGTTGGAACAATTCGTACTTTAATTCACTGATTTTTCCGGTTTTTTGGTGTTTTGAGCTGTGTGAGAGTCTTGATGAAAACTGATTTTTTTCTTCTGTAAATCAAATCTTTTCCCACGAATTTTTACATCCAGCTGATTCAAAATATTGCAATAATCTGAGTTTATTGTTTTACCACTTTGGAGGTAATCCACGAACCTTCTTGGCTAATTTCTGAACCCTAACTCACTTCGAAGCGGAAGCACCGGGTTCACACTACTCCTTAGTGTATTGTTTTGATCGAGGATCATGGTGGCAGACCCAAATCTCATACATAGTGATGAAACAACGCACAAAATCGTTTTTATTATTTCCTAAACACTTCAAATGTTGCTGCGAAAATCGCATTCGAATGTGTTTTTAATCTATTGTTAACGATTGCGGCACCCATTTTACACACAGTTTCTGAAACCCAAAACTTCTAGACAAATCTAATAAGATGTTTTGAGTTTCTACTAAATTTCGATCGATCTCCCAAAACCATATCCTGTATTTTTGCTACGATTTCTGGTATTGATGCACTTTTTATACGTCCTTCACGTGGATTGTATTCAAGACTTGTACGACCACATTACATTATACATTTCTAACAGCCATTCATGAATTTGTATTGATGCTACACCTTCCAAAAATAAGAATTTTATCACTGCACGATATTCAATTTTTTCCTTTGTAAAAAAATATCGTGACACGTCAACTTTGAACACTTGTAAACATACGAACGAGAAAATATTAATTGGAAAAACTTTACAAGTGTTCATGAAAAATAGTACAATTTTTAGAAACATAAAACGACGAACCTAATAGCGCTATCTTTTATCAAACGACGAAACTTATTGAACAACCTGGTAAAACGTTTTGCATCTATTAAACTATGTATATTTGCCCATAACGGTGCCAAACTTTCCTTGCAATACATAAAACATTTAGTGAATTGAGACATATAAAAACGAGTCATTGATCACTGATCAAAATTTACAAAAATCGTCTTTTCGTGTTATTTCTATTATTCTTGTCATCTTATCATCAGGTCTGAACAATTGTGAGAAATCTTTGCGCAGGCGCACATTGCAGTAATGAAGTATTCCAGTAAGTACCATAAATACTTATAATTCGAAAGTATTCATGCGGCCTGCTTTTTTATGACTATCGCGTAAAATCTCCAAAGGCGCTTTAATATTATTAAAATCAGTAGAAGATTGTTGATTTGTTTTCTACAGTTGTTTTCCTTCTTAATTTGAACATATTTATTTTTGTAAATCGTTTTGTATCGATTTCATGAAACTGTATACAGATAATGCCTGAACGACATTTTAAAATCAGATACCTTTTCTTGAACCATTTAAAAAATTTCTCTTTTGCATTTGCTACAATTTTTAAAATATAACTAGCTTAAGATGATACTACTATGAAAACAAACGTCGAACTAAACTATAGATAAGGGAAAACTAATTACGCAAATGTTAGAAATTTACAAATAAAATATACTTAGGGGCATATTAAGCATGCAAACTCAAAGTTCTTTAATAACATTTCAGGACGATTGTATTTTAAACGGAACAAATCTAGTTTTATTAACAAAATATGAAAAAATGTTATTTTTGTTCTAACAATGAGACTGGCACATATTTCCACATAACAGTGTCGCTCATTGAATATATATTCTGGATTTACAATTTTTTTTGAGAATTAAAATAACATTGTTGTGTCAACTTCTTTATTAATTATTTTGACATCATAATGCACATATACATATCCCAAGGAACAATTTTTAAATTTCGCGGAAGTTTTGAGTTGGTAGTAGTAAAAATAAAGGTTAGCTATGATTTCAATTCATTCAAGAAATTAGGAAATAACATGTTTTTAATGCGTACGGTTTTCGTTTTAATTTTGATTTTGAAATATACACCTTAATTATTAATATTCATGCTGTAATAAAATAAAATATAATTTTAGATGTAGTTATTTTTTCCTTGGGCAACTTAAAACACCCGCGAAATTTAAAAATTGTTCCTTGGGATACCACTCCTAGTGTCTTAAAGCACTTTTATTTATGAGTATTTAAAATGAAATATTTCGTAAACTTCAAATGAAAGCCTCAAATTACCTATTTTCACAAAAACTATTTATAAAATTTAACTAATATTGTAAAACGGGTTTTGTAAAGAAAATTAGCTTCCGAACACAAAATATGTATATGTACTTATTACTATTTCACCATTACAAGTCTAACTCAATGTCTCATAAAAACGTATGAAAACATATTTTTAATGTTTTGCTTTTAAAATATAAAACCGCAACTTCTACAGTTTATCGTGTTCTGAGAAAAACTGTTCAATTCAGCGTTTATATATCCATCGACCCCACTTTTGTACTCAAAGAAAGTATTTTAAAAAAATCTTCTAACGTAATTCTATTGTTGTTTTTCAGGTAAAATACTGGAAAATCTATCGTTGGGACCTCCCAAACAGGAGCCGAGCCCGCCCTCTCAACCCCCTACGCCACCGAGCACGCCCCTATCACCAAAAATCAACGAACTGAACAAATATACCTCATCGATACCTAACATACCTAATCTAACTATAACGCAAACATCTAGTCCATGTATACCTCAGCAATCGAATCAGAATCAACAGCAAAGTCAACAGCTGACAACGACACAACAGAAGACACCCCTGAATTTAGGGAAAAAGTGTAAAACGACCGCCCCTTACGCGAACGGGACGGGTCTAGGGGTTAGTTTAGGTGCTAGTAGTGCGAATTCCTTACAGTGTTCAGAATATCTTTATTCGCAATCCGATATAGACGTTCTTAGGGCAAGAATGGTAGATGGTAGAGAACAGAAATCTACTCCAGGTGGAAGCAGTAGCAGTAGCAGTAGTTCTTTACAAAATAGTAGGGTAAGTATCCTTCCCTAAAGTTTTAAGTGGTATTTAAATACCATGCATTTCGCGTTTATATAAAAGTGAAAGCGTTTAAAAAAGGTGATAAATGGTGTGAAAAAATGTGTGGTGCTCGCTTAATAATGTGTGCTACAAAAATTACTTTAGAGAAATAAAGTGAAGTTATTCTAATGAAACAAATAATAAGCATCTTATATTTTAAAAAAAATCCTAAAAATATATAATAAAGTATTTAAAAATTTGTGAAATTTTTACGAAATAACATAATAAATGGAAATAAAAACAATATCTTAATCGATACCTGGGTCTAAAAAAAAATATAATAGTAATTGATATTTAAAAGTTCTTCTTTGTTAGAATAGAAGATATTAACTTGTATATATTACTAAATACAAAAATATTGCAATATTATTAATCCCTAAGGTAATTTTTAAAATTGGAATTTCCGCATTATTTAATCAATAAAAAGACATGCCAAACCTGAAATTCGAACCTAATTCTTAGCAGTGCATTCCATAATCTAAACCAATTGCGCCACTAAATAACTTAAATTATGAACCTTCATAAAAGTTATATTTAAGAAGTTATATATTTATTTAAAAAAATCGATTATTTTAATATTTAAAACAAAATATATTAATAAAGTATGTTTTCTTTACATAATTTAACACTAAAAAATACAATACACAAAAAAAATAACAAATATTATGGTATCGACTTTACTTTTTTTACTTATTTGTACAAGAAAATATCGTTCAATTCAGGAAAACTATCTTATACTATACATAAATAAATATGTATTATAAAATAGTAATTACCTTCAGTTTTTCTATTTTAATTTTATGGTCATTTATCAAAGAAGCAAAATGAAACGCCTGACCACATTAAAATTCGTATTCTGTACACGTATTTCGACAACTAAGTTGTTATCATCGGCAGACTCACATACTATGATAGTGTTATATAAGTGTGTGTTCGGTTTTTAGCGGATAAAGTCTAGTGCTCAGATGCGACACTAACTAATTATGTGATGATGATGACATATTTGTTATCGAAATTCGTATATAGAATACGAAAATTAATGTGGGAAGTGGGTTTTATTTGTCTTTTTTGATTAATTCAGTCAACCAGGCTCTATTAAAATTTAAATTTGTACTTAAAAAAATATTGCAAAGTTTATATCAAGATTATATTACCAAATTAGCAAAAGTTGTGACTTATCATTAGAGACTCAACAGCTGGAACTTCCAACAACCATCGCCATTAGAAGAGATTTTATTACATTGTGTTGAATATCTTCAAATTTAAATATGATTCTATCGTATGAGTAAATTTTATGCTTTTATGTAAAAAATCTTAATGAACTGAAAAGAAACGATAACAGGATATTGAAGCTAAACTCCAGGAGTTACTCAGTACATGTTCAATTTATTAAGCATTTAAATGATGTTGCTAGAAATGATGGAAGTTGCTGGAAATTATGGAAACCACTCGAAGTAGACAATTATTCATAAATAAAACTCCCTTTTGATGCACTTCAGTCCAATTTTTATATTTATAATTATATATATATATATATATTTATAATTAGATAATTATTTATTAATTCAGTTGTCCTTTTTGTCGGACTCCGCACTCAGTATTGCCAACAAAATCGTAAGAAATTATCATGAAAATATTTCATAACTATGGTACATTCAAATAAACAAATGTAAACTGAATTTTTTATAAAGTGTTTAGAGAAAACACAGAAATAAAACAATAAATGATTAATAATAAATTAATGCGTAATAATTTATGCGATAGATAAAAAAATTCGAAAAAAAATTCTAGTTGAAAAAAGCTAAATTTCCTTTATTTGCTTCTGGACTTCCGGGCTGAAACCGCGTCACTTGTATATCTGCCGACGTTTCGTACCCATTTGTATGAACATCTTCAGGGTTGAACTACTGCACTGAAACTTCCTTTATTTATATATAGAAGAATATAAACTGTTACTAAATAAGGTTATGTAACAAATAAATGATTTTCAAAATTAAACAAATCCATTCTAAATATAAAATAAATATTATTAGAGTAATACTGAATTATAAAATTCAGGTTAACTTTGATGGAGCCTGTGGTTGATTAACTTAATCAATCACTTAGGGTTGATAAAAGGGTTATATATCAAAATTAAGTTATTATACAATTCAGTTTTAAATATTAGAAAAACAGTAATGTTATATTAGTGTTTTAAATAATTTTAGATAAACAATTTATGAAAACTTAAACAAACTAAGTCACTCTAAATTTATAAAATCTTTTTGATGGATCCTTTACTCACTGTGATTAACAGAATTGTAAGGAATTACCATGAAGATATTTCATAATTATGGTAGATTAAAATAGGCAAAAATAAGAATTTTGTATAAAGTGTTTAAGATACATAGAAAAAAACCACTAAATGAACAATACTAAAATAATGTAAGTATAGTACTTTACAGGATAGAAAAAAACTGAATATTCGAAAAAAAAAATTAAATTAGCAATTCTTAGATTGAAATTTGAGGTTATCTAAAATAAAATATAAAAAAATAAACTCCTTTTTTAACGTAGAATAACATAAAATAATATTTGATAAAATTATGTAACAAATAAACAACAATTTTCAAAATTAAATAAAAATAACATAAAATCAATCTGCTTCTGGGTTTCCGGGCTGGAACCGCGTCACATGTATATCTGCCGACATTTCGTACCCATTTGTATGGGACATCTTCAGGGCTGAACTACTGCACTGAAACTGCACCAGTTTCAGTGCAGTAGTGAACTGCGGCCACCAAGCTTTCATTATTTTTGAAATATTGTTCAATAATCAAGACACGGTGTTCTATCGTGTAACGCTCCATTTTTACTAACCCTAAACTGTCAGCTGTCGAATTGTTTTTTTTTTAGTGTTGCCAACACTTTACTGCACAAATGGCGACAAATTCAAATCTTGCGTTAATTTTGGGACACCTATTACTTCAGACCTTTTAAGTCTGCCTAGTTACTCCTAGTATAATTGAAGCTTGATAAATTATTGAAAATGTGCTTGATGATGTGAAACAGTTGCCTAATTAAATTCATAACGAGCAGGGTTCGTTTTCTTATCAATACAAAATATAAATTAGATATACTTATATGTGTATACATGTAAATAACGAAGAAAAACATAATAAGGTCTTATTATTTTCATAATTTTGTTAAGAAAATACAAAAAAGTCTACTGAAGTAGATATCTTTAAGTTTCTAGATCTTATTAAGTAATTACAATTTATAGTATCGTCATAAGAAGAATGTAACTAGCAAACTACCATTGATGGTTCCCATTTCACGATGAAACAAATGAATCATTAAATAAGAAACATAGCATTTTATTCTTTAAAAACGGTCGAGTTAAATGAAACTCGTATTTATGACCGTGAAGATATATAATGAATTAACATATTCCCAAAATGCGACAAGCAGTTTCTCGCAGGTAGTTCAGGGAGAAACGACGACGACTTTTAAGTTTCGGCACCGTTATGTCACGAAGAGCAACACACTTATTTCAATATATTGTACGTGATTGTACTCGCTTTTTAGCTGTGATTACGTAAATGTAATTATTAACAATTACTAAGCAAGATACTACAAAATACAGTTAAGATCATTTCCCTTCTCTGTCAATTTGCTGTTAAGCATTGCAGAAAGTGGCGGCACCATCAAGGAGGGATCGATGTCAATAGTTACAGACAACGAACACTAGAGAAGACTAATTTTAACCTTAATTAATTGTAATAGATATGCTATAATACCCTCTCTAATTTACATGTTCATAAATGTTGGAGTCTCAACTTAAAGATATGTTTACGCATTAGAAACATGGGTTACTCAAAACAATTAACGGATGTTTCATAAAAATGATAATGAATTTAAAAAGAAGTTGATTTAACATCGTTCCTTGATTTCAGTACACTCGTGAGTAATTATTCGAACACATTATTGTAATTTTGTACATGTTCTAGTATGATTTTGTTGCGAAAGTATAAAATGTTGCACTTTTACTATAAGAAAATTGTCGAAGTATTCAATTTCGCAGAAGTTTTATTGCAGTATAAAAAATTGAGATTAATAATATATATGATCTCTACAAACCTGTAGAAATGGACTAAATTACTTAGCATATCGAACATTTTTTGGGAAATCAAACTTCATCCCTAACTAGCAGCAATGCCTAATACCTGATGAGTTATTGATAGAATATTTCGTGCAACAACACACCTTCCCACAACATCCCAAGCGTGTTCTACTAGATTACCGTTTTGGGAACTCACCAACCACTCCATTTTCTCTATACCAACTTCGTTAGTCCAGTTGTTTACGATGTCTGCTCGGTAGGAACGAGCATTATCGTCCATAAGAATAAATTCTTTTCCCACTGCTGCTATATACAAACAAACAATGAATCGCAGAATCTCATCCAGATAATTTTGGGTAATGAGAGCTCCATTTTCTATGAAATAATTTTTGATGTTCCCTCCAGTACTTATCCTGGCCGATACCAGTACGCCACTACCCTCATATTAAGGAACAAAGTTCGTCGGTTAACACCAAATCAGAATACACCTATTGACTGCAACGTAAACCTTAATTGATGCCAATATGAGCCCAATAGTATGCTTATTTGGACACATTCTACAGGCTGTTTTATGCTGTTCAGTAAGACAAATGGGAACCAACGACCTTCAGGCATGTAAGCTAGATGTATGCAAACGATTTCTTATTGTTTGCGTTGATGATTCCGGATAGCAGTAAACTCACTGTGAATCTGTGTTGTGCAATAAGAGTGCGTTTTCTACGCTTCAAGTGTGACTGGTATCGATCGACTCTTATTGTTATTGATGGCCTACTTTGCCCTGGTCGTCATCGAGCACTTCCAATTAACAAAATTCCATTCCAAAGTCCAGAAATAATACCTCAGCTTAATACTTCAGCAATATTCGTTGTGTTTCTTCATTTTCCATTTAATATAAGTTTCTCCAAGTTTTTATCTCGGACAGATCCTGATGTGTGTTCATTCCGAACACTAAAAATTGAAAATTATTAATCACTGAGGTGAACTTTTGGATACTAACGAGGGAGAGTATTGAAGCGCACTTTAATACGATTCAACGACGATCGCTTTACCGCGTGCATAATAAGATACGTCTGTGTAATTGTTTTCTTGTATGAAAAGGTTAAAAGTAGTTTATAGGAATATTTCTAGTTTTTTTAACTGACACTACTTTTTTTTTATAAAAAAATGTCAGTTAATTGCTTTAAGCAGTGTATGTATATGTGAGTATATAAACAAATCAGTTCCACGAACACAAAAAAAATCAGTTTCTGCGCCTCATACTTCAACAGTTTCTAGATGGCGAATTCATACCATTTTATGGTGAATCCTGTCACCTACTTGATTTGGTTTTTTGGTAATTTCGTCTATGCCACGCTATTTATTTGCCAGAGTCATAGGAAGTGTTGTTGGATATTATTATAGTTTGTTTATTATTTATTATTTTAGCATTTTATTTCTAAAAATCTGCAATATAAATCGAAATATAGCCCATTTTGTCATTAAATTTGACAATATAATTGTCAGCAGTTGCTAGAATTTGAAACAATCAATTATATCCTATTACACTATTAATTAATAACTATATACATATGTACTTGGTTAAATATATAAAATTTGTAGAGCACATCACTGGTGTAAAATAACTAGAATTCTAACGAATATTACATAAATATAAACATCACATACGTTGGGAGAAAATTGAATTGAGGAAATAAAATTATTTCCAAAAGTCAATTACTTCTACTTTAATTAAATTAAAATTAAATCTAACAATATAATATTAAATAACCAAAAGCCGACAAAATTTGAAAATATTAAATGTACAAATTTAATATATAGCATCCTGTATATATCTAAATGAATACCTTGTTTAACCTTTAAATCAATATCGACGAAACGATATTTTTAAAAGCATTTTGTCATTGATTAAGATTAGGTTATTGCCTTCGGTTACTAGATGGCGGACCATTTGTTCAAAATTCATACAACTAAAAGTTCTAAAACGGGCCTCTAAAGCCATCGTCTTAATTATTTTCGCAAACACTAAACGTTTTATAGAATTTCCAAGGCGTAAAAAAAACTATTGCTAACACCGAAATAATTACAAAAAATATGAAAAATTAAATAAAGTAGCACAATATAATACCTTCGACTAAAATGTCAATGATATTTGGTTCAGTTAAAGCTTTTCTTCACGCAACACCTCTTGTAACCCATAGAAAAGCTTTGATTTTTCAGAACTTTCATTGCAAATGCTGTCATCTTCATTTTAATATCGAATTTAAAATTTATACTTTGAATATAAAGGTAAAGTACAAAGTGTATGTATACAAAAAAATATTTAAATAACTTCAAACTGAATTATTAGCACATACTTCAGCTATAATATTCTATGGAGCAAAAGTTCTGTTCTTCCAAAACTCTTCTGCACATCGTGCGCCTGTGCTTTCTTTTCATATGGACATAATCGGTTTAATAGAATTTTGTTCACCTTTTTTTCGAGCAATTATTTTCGCTTCCGTTTTTGTTTTCTCTCCGATTTTCAGTACATCTATCAACACCTTCTTTCATTTCTTTCGTAGTCTTCCTTTATTTCTTCTATGTTATATTCAGACTTCCCAACGTTTTCCACAGAAATATTTTCACTCATACGCTATACATATCTCCCTACCAACTCATCAGCCCTCCTTCTACGCATTCTAGTATAAACTTTATTTCTTCTTCTTTTTTGCTCTATGTATATCTTATACAGTCCCTCGTCTCTGAATTTCTTATCATCCTCATTTTTTGCTATAGCTCAAGATTGGAAAATACATATATCCTCTTATACCATATTTGTGTATGTGTAGTTTTGTTTCTGTCTTCATCTTTCCTTTCACAACGAAATTTCTATACAAACTGCGACATAGTTGCTTAGCATAACTTACTTTTCAAAGGTCCGGCTATTCTTCCAAAAATTACTCGTTCGGAAAATAATTTCATTTTCCTCACTAGAATTATTGCTTCAATCTTTGCAGAGCCAACTTTATTGTAAAGCCTACTGTCATTATATATTTTAACAGCTCACATTCCAAGGTATATTTATAAAGAAGAAGTTTTTAGTTCTCTGAATTCGCTTTTTTGTAGTTGTTTTGAATATGGAAAAGAATATTTCCTACATATTTTACTTTTTTACTTACCGATAAGGTAAGAACGAAGTCCAAGCAAGAAAAAAGTTATGTGAAGTATAAGGAGAACAGAACGCCAGTGCCCAAACTAGTTTGCAAAACTTCGTTCTGGTAATTTCGATGCACCTCGTTCTGGAAATCAGTTAAAGCTGATGTAGACAGAATAACCGCATTGATTGAATTAAACCGCCGAAAAATTGCTAGGATGATAAATTTATTGACGTCAATAATTAATAATCATTCACAACGGCTTGGTTTCACATCAAAGCTGAATTCCAGGTCTCAAAGAAAGAGATTTGTTCCGTCCCACACACACCTGTTATTTTCTGCTAAAACCTGAAAAAAAATCTACTTACGAAGCGAATCGTAACTGGACATAAAAAAGGGATTATTTACAACCCTTGAACTCAAACGATTATGTAGCAGAAAAGATAAACTGGCCCAAAGCATTAAAATACCGGTATTGATAAAAAAATGATGCTCTTTGTTTGGTTGGACTTAAACGGAATTTATTCAAATAAAAAATTATTTTTTTAGCATACCCCTTAACTGAAAAGTACTTATTTCGACGATGTTCCAGTCTTCTAAGAAATGTATTGTACATCTTCTGTAAACAATTTAACTAGAACAAGAACATCTTCTTTGCCACTTAAAAATTTCTTTCTGCATAATTATTCTTTTAATTTTAGGAATCTATAGTCACTTAATAATTTATTGAATATCATCTCTCCACACTTATTTTTCTAAAATTTTGCGTCCATCCAAATCTTTCATATTCATTTTCTACTAGACGAATTAAACCAAATCATTATGTTTGCAGAAATCTTTTTAAACTTATAGTGCATTTCCCATTTTTGACCAACAAAACATTTTAAAAAATATTCTTCGCCAATTCGAATTTTTTGTCAATCTTTATCAAATATTCGTAGATATTCTTTTTGTTCTTCTTTTATCTTATTTATCTCTGCGGATGGCGAAAACAAATATAAAACAAACAAATGTTTTCCACCGCTCGAGTATAACATTATCTATATATTTATTGCCATTATAGGTATACATTAGCTCCACTTGTCACATTCAAATACATTCATTAGCAAGGCTTTATTATTCTTAAGATATCCATTAGATGATTTTCTATTTCTACAATTGTTTTCTTCGCCAATTTTCATGACGAGTTTCATGTTGAAGCTACACTTTAAGAGCTCTAACACGTACAATAATAAATTTTATTTCTCCAGCAACAATTACATTTCTGTTTAAACGCTGTTTTTAATGTCAGCCATGACAAAATTAAAATTGTTACATACATTACTACAATGTTTCTATGAAACAAAACACGATTAGGAAAATAAATGTATTGTTTATTAGTACATAATTTATTTCTTATTTAATTCTCCTTGCTATACAGTCTGGCCTGTTTATTAAAAGATAATAAGTACTTTTTGGAACTCTTAATATAATCGGAAATAGTATACTGGGTAGACTTACAGCACTAAGTCTAAAAATAATTTTTTTCTAGATCTTTATTAATCTGCTAGCGAATATGTTAGGATGCACCATTTTATCACTGTATTTCTCAATAACCCTTCGGAATTTTTCTTTCAAAGTTGATTCTTTATCATTTTGGATCACTACGTTTTGAGCATACCACGTACCATTTCCATTTTAACGCAAGACCTTGCAATAATGTTCAAGAATTTAAATATTAGAATTACTTGTGACGTCTCACAGCTTGATTCCGCACAAAATTAAAATTTTTAATTAATTAAAATTGATTTATGCAGCAATTATTTATTGTTCATCGGATCTACAGTACTTCCGGTCGGCTAGTGCAACTTCCTACACTACAAACCAAGTTGCTTTCCAGCTTATGTTTCTGACAGATCTATCTCGTCTCTAATAGTGTTCCAAGATACTTAGTGCTGTCAACATGCTTTATTTCCTAGACATTCTTCTTTTCTGTTTGTGAATGCTTTGGGCACAGCCTTGTTAGATAGTCTTTCAGAGTTCAAATTTTTAACTATTGCCTGAATATTGTTTGATGACTTCTCTGAACTATGTGATTCTTTTACAAGTATCAATATGAAATGCCAAAATTGCATTATCGTCATTAAAATTAACTATTGTAATAATTCACGTTAATGAGATAGTTTTACACTGTCCGAGATACTACCATGGATATAATTGACATGTGGAACTGATTCATTTTTGATTTATGACCAAAACCCAAAATCTATCATCAACATCAAAACGTTAACATTGTTAAGGTACTCCCTGTTTTGAGAGCGCTATTTAATTGAAATAAAACACGTAAATGTTTTAAACAATTTTATTTTGAACAGCAAAGTTTTCGATATGTGAAGATGCTAGTGCTTATAATTCTACAATTATAAATATAACAGTTCAAATAATAAACAGAATAGCAGTTCATATCGTTCTATACGCACAAATATACGTTCAAGTACGTACGTAAGAAACAGTTCAAAATACCTCGCTTCGCATTCAACTCATCGAGGTACCAATGCACACCCAATAGAGTGGAAACGTTCGACACTGTCAACGTTGCACCTATTGGGGATGCGTCACGCAACTACCCGGCAGCAACATCGACGCGGCCGGTCAGGTAGGTCGATCTCGGTCCCTGACATATAATGTGTACACGACAACAAAACTTGCTGTCGACTAGTACATGTACTTATGTGCGGTAGTATGCGTATAAGAAAAATAAATGTAATTACTATATAAAATACATTACATAAAACAACAATATTCATCAAATACATAATAATATACATAATATATATTCCAAATAAAAGTAAAATATTTTAATTTTAATATTGTTAAGTCATTAACAAACATTTTGTGTTAATTATAATAAAATTATCGGTCTTTATTTTTCGACAATTGTTAAACACATTTATTCATATATGCTGAATAATCAATTTCCAAACGAATTTTAAACATTTTCTTAAATATTTCCAAAAAATTAAACTTTTAACAAAATGCGAATGAGCGGTTAATACCTAGTGTTTGACTTAAATAAATTCTGTAGTGTGATGCACATTTATGACTACAGTGTTTACTGGATCCACTATGAATTTTTTTTCTGAGATGCTTTAAATAAAAACGGTCTCCCTACTAAATGAATACTAAAAAATATTTAAAAAATTGTATTACACGAACCATCCAAAATACTTTGCTTCATGTAAATTTATTTAAAAAGTTTTAATTAAAGCTGGTGTTATTGGTATCAGAGGATAGTAACATTTCCGAATAAGTGATTTTGTAATGTTTCATTTATTCTATAGATGTTAAACTTGTTCATTAAAATACAAATTTTGTAACCTACTTTGGTGTACCTTATTTCACTGGAGCTACGGTAATTAATACGTGGATAGATTGATAAAGTCCTAGAACGACACAAAACAAATTGGAAAAAAATGTTATTTTTTTTCTAAATAGTATCCTTTTATTTATACTCTATAGTATGCTTTTATCTGGGCTCATTTAGTTCAACGCTTTTCAAGACCTTTCAACAATAAGAACTATCTAAGCTTTCGAAACAGACATTTACAACTTCGATGACTTCAGTATTCAATGAGAATTTCTTTCTAGACAGCCATTTCTTCGGATTTGGGAACAGGATAAAATCCGACGGGTCCAAGTCTGCCTTCATTTAGCTGGAATTGTATTCGTACAGTTTCGTCATTGCAATAGTCAACTTGTTAGACAATACATTGTGTTGGTGGTACAAGATTTTTCTTTAGCAAATGAGCCTTTTAACTTAGATTACTACATTCAATTTGTCTATAACGACGCATGTTAGAAGTCTGTTATTGTCTTCCTATATTGCAAGTGATCAGTAAAAATAGTTTCTAGAAACTACCAAAGGACGATAGTCATCACTTCTCCAGCAGGCAAAATAGACTTGGCCTTCTTCGGAGTTAGCTCACCATGTTTTGTCCACTGCTTCGACTGCTATTTCATCGACTGTTATAAAGCATCTCAAAATAATTTTTTTCATTTTGTTTGAATACATCCAAGCACTGCTGTGAAATGGTCACTCTCAATTTCTTTTGGTGGCTTGTCAGAAGACGTGGCACATATGTTGATGTAAGGTGCAATATACACGATCGAATTAAGTGCCCACTTTTTTTGCCATTTCCATAAACTTTCTTCTGCAAACATTAAATACGATTTAATGGACTTTTTCAAATGTTTCTTCATCGGAAGCTGTTTTTGATACGCACATCCTCTGGGCTTGTTATACCGCGTTTAAATTCAACAACCCAATTCATGAACTTCGCCTAACTTTATTCTCATTCGTTTAGCATTAAAGCCTTTTAAAATGCTTTATTACTGCATGAAACTCATTTTTTCATATGATTAAGAAAACACACAAATTGTTCACTTGCATCGATAATAATGGCGTGTGTTTAAATATGTTTAAGGATTGAATATTTAATAGTAGTTATACGAAGAATGGTGCTTTCAAAGAAAAATAACCAGCCCAGGCGTATAGTGTGATCTTCTGGTTCGCGATAAAAACATTCCCATCTCTTCTCATAGAATAGGCTGCTTTGACTTCTTTTGAGAGTTAATAATATGTATTGTATTTTATCAATTATCGACACCTCTGTAACTTTTATGAATTATATTCGGATTACGCACTGGTATCCACAAGAATCTTCTTCGTCATATCATTGAGTTTCTTTAGTACCCTTTAATTAATTAATACTTTTTAATATTAACGAATTGAAGTCATTAATACCTTCTATGCTTTATTCTCAGAAATTTTCAATTGATTATCTTAGCCGAATAAGAGATTGATATTTGCTTGATAACATAGATAGAATGTTTACAACAATTTATATTATAGTATTGTTAGAATCAATTTCTTGACTTTGAAAGTCGTAATCATCAGTTAGTTTTAATTAAAATCAACTTCACTTTTAGCGAAACACACTGTAGATTTTGTTAAACTACTTCTACAAAAACTTAAATTTAATTTATTTAACGCTAATTGCTTATCATACTACTTTTACTATTCATAAGTTTAAACGAGTATCTAATATCTAAAATATCCAGCACCCAGCAATAGAAAACGTATTCAACTTTAAAATAAAAAATGTTTTTATATAAAAAACGAAAAAGCAACTTTCTACGTTGAGGTATTGTATTCAAAATACTTGATTTTACATCTCCTAAAAATTAAGATCTCATCAATTGATATAACGGTTCGGTTTTGTCCTTTTCAGTTCTCTCTTTTCTCGATTATTTATTATTAATGCTTCGAGAAAAAAAAACAGCCTTACCAATTAAATTGGTTCAAATACTAATTGCTCGATGGAAAACTCGTGAATCTGACCGTTTTGTCTAAAAATTCCACCAGTTCATTATCCGTAATTAAAAGATAAATAAGAAGATTATACGGTTTTATATGAAAAAATACGAGAAAGAATAATTAAACGCATGCTGCAGAATGAGACGGAAACGTGTACGAGTAGTATTAAGAACAATAAAGCGAGACCCAGTTCGTTATGTATTTTGTTTAAAACATGAGAAACTGCTTCCTCCGCATATTATTTTTGTATGCCGGAGAAATGCTAAAATTATTTAATTTGTTAGGTTTTCACATAAATGTACTTTATTCTAATTTTTTTTTTTGAGTCGAGATACAACTAGCTTCACAATTGTGTATTGTGTTGTGTGTAATTTGGAACATGGAACAAAATTATTCACGGTTCGAGAAAGTCAATTTAATGTAATTTTATATACGGGCACACACACGGACTTAAGTAATGTAATATCGTGTAAGTGCTGTAGAAAAGAATTCGAAGGATATTAGGATTTTTTGGGCGAAAGTGACACTTAAAATTTATAATTAAATTTTAAATGCAGTGACAGGCATTTTAATGAGAATTCCTGAAAAATCGCTTTAAATATTTTTGATATTCAATTTACAAATTCCGTTTTTACGTTACATTAAATAAATTCCGTCTAGCATAGCTAATATCATATATGTAACAGAAACATTATTGCAGATAATCTAGTAAATATAATGAAAGATTTTTGTATAATCTACTTAGCCCTGAAAAAATTACAAATAATAATAATAGTAATAATGGGTGGCCTTTATTTCGCTAAATTAACGTACAAACTAGAGTGCATGCATATACAAAATTCAGCAGTATATCTGATTGAGCGATGTAATGCCCATGGCATTACTCTACTTTTAAAGTTTACGCTTGATTTATGAAATATAGAATTGTTATCTAAAAAAATATGCCTAAATCTAAGGTTAACCCTAACTCAAAAGTGTGAATATAGTAATGCATAAATATCAGTAGTATTCTGCCATACTTAAGACCTTTAATTCATCTATGAAACGCAATGGAATATATATATATATATATATATATATATATATATATATATATATATATATATATATGGCCTCCCATCTACCTTTCGGTGTAGGGGTTAACATTACAATATACATTATGTCTTATGTACAAAGTCTCTCCACAACCTCCTATCCTTGGCTATCTCTCTTGCAACAGACACTGATTATCCTCTTCTGTGTATGGCATTTGCTATTAATTTTTCCCATGTTTCTTTCGGTCTTCCTGGTCCTCGTTTTGTTTTTATTCTAGCTTCAAAAGTCCTCCTTGCTGGTATTGTATCTTCCATACGTTGTAAATGTCCCCATCAGCTCAGTTGCTTTTCCTCAATATATTCCATAATAGAACCTATATGTAACTCCTCCCTTACGTGTGCGTTTCTATTTCTATCTTTCCGTATTATCCCTTTACTGCATCTGAGGTATTTCATTTCTAATGCCTGCACTTTGCTCTTCAAGCTATTTGTGAGTACCCATGTTTCACTTCTGTAAGTAAGAACTGGCCTGTAGGTCGTTTTGTAAATAGTCATCTGGTTTTCGCGCTAACTTCTTTCTTTCAAATTACAGTAGTTCTCAATGAATGGTAGAGTTTAGATGCTTTGTCAATTCTCTCTGTTATGTTCATATCTTGATTACCCTTTCTATCCATTGTTACTCCCAGATACATAAATTGTGCAACCTGCTCTATTATTTTGTTTTCAATATATATGTTTAGTGTCTCTTCATTTTTTTGCGATGTAACCATTACTCTCGTTTTCTGTGTGTTTATTTTCATTCCATACTCATTCAATGAGTTGTTTCATATATCAAGATTATTTTGGAGGCTTTATTCATTATTTGCCAACACTACCAAGTCATCCGCATATACGCATTCAGGGATGTCTATCGGCTCCATGTACCTGTATCCTATATTTAGTTTTTTTAATGTGCTTTTGCAATTTTTCAAAACTTCATTAATGAATATGTTGTTCAATGGAATATATATATATATATATATATGTGTGTGTGTGTGTGTGTGTGTGTGTGTGTGTACATATACATAATAGCCGTTTATATTTCGGGAATAGCAAACAAAAAAAATTTTATTATCGAAAATAGCTTTATTGCTTTTCAAAATATTCTCCTTGAAAATCAATGCACTTTTGCATTCGTTTAAACCAATCCGAAAAGCATTGCCACTGTGAAGGCGGTATCTCCAAAATATGAGTTTTGAATGCCTCAACTGCCTCTTCCGACGTAGAAAACCGTTGACCACGAAGTTTCTTCTTCATATGTGGAAACATAAAGAAGTCACAGGGTACTAGATCAGGGTTGTACGACGGATAGTTCATCACTTCAATGTTTTGCCCAGTCAAAAATTCAATTGTTTAAACCGACCTGTGAGAGCTCGCATTGTCATGGTGGAGTGTGATTTGTCGTTTTCGGTTTGTTTTCCTTATTTCTTCAAAAATTTTTGGCAAACAAATAGTTGTGTACCATTTGGAATTGATCGTTCTACAACTCTCTAAAGGCACAGTTGCAACGTGACCAGTTTTTCTGAAAAAACAGGCGACCATTTGAATTGATGTGCTTCGAGCGCGAATAACTTTTTTGGTTTTGCTCATCTTGGAATACCCACACAGTCGACTGCTGTTTACTATCGGGCTCATACGTATAGATCCAAGATTTATCACCTGCGACAACTTTATAAATGTTCTTTAAAGCACCGCCATTGTATTTTTTGTGCATTTATTGGCACCAATCGACGCGAGTCCTTTTTTGAGTGATTGTCAAATTATGTGGTACCCAACGTGAACAAAGCTTCTTAACGGCTAAATGTTCATGCAGAATCTTATGCACGCTAGTGTTACTAATACCTAGAGATGCCTCGATCTCACGGTTTGAATTCAGTATACCAACGATATACTGTAGTTTTCGATGGTGCTTCATCACCATATAAAGAATTCAACTCGTCGATGCATTCTTGTTGAGATAATCCACGTTGAAAGTTATGAAAAGTAATTGCACGAAAATGTTCCCGAGTTAATTGTGCAGCACAAAATTAATCTCTTAGTCATTTTCAAAAAAACAGAACAAGAATTGCTCTGAATGAGTGCTTTGGTCACAAAAAGGTCACAATCTATAGGTCCCAGGGCATGAAGGCCAAATAAAAAACCAACGATCTGGCTCAGCGAGCCTTTTCAATGACTTTCATAGGACTGGAACCTTCTTGCCGCATTACACAAAAAAATATCAAAGCAGACATGGAAAATAAGGCTGAAAATCTCGGAGTAGGTGGAAAAGTTCCCCAGATCAATGACAAGTCGAACAGTTCCAAGAAACATTCTAAGTAGACGCAAGTCTGTTAGAATATAGTGAACCTACTAATGTACATATAATACACTATAGTCTCAAGAAACATATGAGCATTATAAACTTGCCGGAATAAGATACAGGAGCCAAGTAGAAGATAACAATCCACGTACTATGTAACGTGAGGGCTTAGAAAGAACGCGATTTCTATAAATGAAATATGTCTATTCTACAGCGGAGATCTATGCAGAAGCTGTTAAAGGAATGAGGCTGAAAAAATATTCTAACGAAAGGTACAAGAGTCACAATAGCCTTGAAAAGGCCGTCAAGGAATAGACAATTTCACATGATTCTAATTTAATCCAATAAATAAGGAGCCATGGAACACTTTATACACACTAAAATATACACGCTCGCCCCCACGGTTGTGACAGGTCGAAGTGGCTTACGAACCAACTAGACACTGTTCACAAAAAAGTAAGGTAAATACAAAATAGATGCAAATCCCACAGTTCGAAAACCAACTGAATTATTACAATTACATATATATAGCTCTTTTTACCGCAAAAATTACGGAATATTGCACATTTTTCTGGCGTAGAAAAGAGAACTGGTCTTTCATATGCACTGGCTTAGAACTGTGTATTTTTTATACATAAATCTAGGGAAACATTTTTAGATTTTTGTATCCGTTTGAGATTAATTTTTTATTTAGTTCTAATTAAATAGAATCCTATTTTTGCTACACACAGCTGTTTATTTATGTATTATATCTCGCGTAATAATAGGGTCTGCTATCATAAATATGCTATTAACTAAACTATAAACGTAAGTTAAAAGCCGTTTCATATGTAGTATTTTTTGTGCAGTAAATATTTGACCTTACTTTGGAAAAGTATTGCGTCATTTCCGAATATTTTTATCAGCTTAATATAGAACATAAGCAAATAGCAACTAAAAAATTAATTATTGATAGAGTACAAAATACACGAAATGTAACATTCACGCAATAACTGAAAAACGCTAAAGTAAACGCTAATAGGATAATAAGTATGTGTAATATAATTTGGCACATGATTTATTAAAAACCAAACGTCAAATACATAAAATTAGTGTGAATTAGCGTTAAGCAAATTATATAAAACGAATTAAGTATACAAAAAAAATTAAATACCTTAGTTCATTTTATTGGTCGTTTATACGTTGATTGATAAAATTAACAATCAGGCCATGAGTATTTTAAGACGCTATTACAATATAATCATACTATTTTAAATTATATTCGCATTTGACTGTTAGTATTCAAAAATACCCTTAACCGATAACCACAATAAATACATCCTAATTCTAACACGTCTTACAATATTTTCAAATACTTTATTAGTTAGGTAGCTCGATGTAGAAAAGTTTTCGACAAACTCGAGCTTAGTTGTCGTTAGAAAAATTTTCTCCATCAAAATACTTTGCAGCAATCTAAAAAGATTAAATGGTGCAATGCCGGAAGAGTATCTTTCGTGTAGAATAGATTAACCAAGCTCTAAATTTTTCTTCCTGCGTTATTCTTCCTAATCTTGCGTTGCCATGTAAGTGAATCAGTAGATGGGCGTATAAATCTGCTTTGTTCTATTGCGATTTTAAAACTCCAAATAGATACAGAGTTATTTTAAGAGAATGAACCGATTTACTAACACAATATTTCCTTTAAGAAAAAGTAATGCAAAATTCCAAGAATATCGCAAATATTCTATTTATAATAAAATTTTATTTCATGTCTTTAAAGTTTTCAAAGTTGTCACCACCTACGATATATTGTCAAGGGTATACGAAAGTTCTTCTCAGGTTGTGTAGTAGCATACCATGATCAACTGAGTTAATTACTGTTGTTATTATATTTAAAGAAATTTAGATTATTGGGTGATAGATGAACATAAACTAATCTTTTACATATTGCCATAAGGAAAAGTTACATAAGACCTCAAGAGCTCGACGACCACACAAACAGCAAGACTTGGGCCTACTTGTTCCTCAGAAATTCGCGGTCGACCTTGACTTTTCCCTTTACATAGATACCTACTCTCTGTAAATTGTTAAAACCAGCATCGTATATTCTTTTGAGAGGACAGTATAACATCGAATTGTCTTCGAAAAGCACACTGCATTGTAACAACCGAATTTGTTTTCATAAATCTAAAAATTCAACTACAGCACTCGTGTAGCAGTCATTTGAAGTTTAAAAACCGCCTTTTTCAAATGATCAGTGATTTGTTCCATAACAATGACATAATCTAAACATTACGTCACGAAATTGGTTTATTCTTTTAGAATAACTCTGTAAGATCACGACGGTCATATTACACACACAATCACGTCTCAATTAATTAATTAAAGTACGTGAATTGCATTAAAAGCTTTGCTGTTCAGTTACTTCCCGTAAAACGGCCCTGTCGGAAATATTTAGCCCGAATACCATTTATAGAATTCTAACATATGCTGTTATCTTATCGCTTTTTAGTAATTTTTTGAATAAAGTGAGTTTTGTGAAAAATGGAATTAACGCACGAAAATTTTTGAGCCATGATTTTCTATGATTTTAAAGACGGTCTCGACAAGAATGTTCGCAAAAAATCAAGCAATTGTTTGGCGATGAAGCACCATCCTTGGCGATTGTTGAACGGTCATACAACGAATTCCAGCGTGGACGTGTTAGATCATACGACCTTGGAGAGCAATTGAAATATGCATTTCGTGAAATTACACGTCCATGTAATTTCAATCGCAAAAACGCAATGTTATCGAATTGTGCGACATGTAGTACCGTCTTGCTGGAAATAAACATCAGACACATCAATATGATTAAGTTGTGACCATAAAAAGTCACTCAACATTGATTGGTATCGCTCAGCAATCACAGTAACAGCATTTCCAGCATCATCTTCATCAGAGAAGAATTGTCCAAAAGCACCATTTGCCCAAATCGCACACCAAAGAATAACTTTTTGTTGGTGCAGAGAATTCTGATGTATGGCACGAGGATTTTAGTCACGCCAATTACAACAATTTTGCTTATTGACGAGTACATCCGTTGTGAAATAAGCATCACTAAACAAAATTTTGCTTGAAATCAATAGATCTGCCGTTCGTTGTTCAATAATCCAACTAGCGAAATTACTACGTTGTAATGGACTTCTTTTTTCAATTCCTGGGTTAATTGAATTTTACAGGAGTGAAAATGCAAATCTTTATGCAAATTCTTCCATAAAGAGCCATAAAATATGCCCAATTCTTGCGAACGACGTGAAATTGAAGCTGTCGGTTCATTTTCAACACTTTCACTTACAGAAATGTTCTTACTTGTGCGCACAGTTTTTTTTAGTCTTCCACTTTTAGGTTTATCAATAACAAAATCAGTTTCTTCGATTTTTTCGCTAAGCTTTGAATTGAAGATTGTTTTGGCCGATTATTTACACCAAAAATATTACGAATTTGGAGACGGGTATTTTTTAAAGAATGCCTATTTTCATAATAAGTTTGAATAATATAAACGCATTGTTGCAATATATGTATGCCTGTCCATTGGTTAGAATATTAAACAAAATGACTTATGGTATATAAAAAGACGTCACATGTAAACATTATACAGTGCTGACAGCTAGGCGTTGATTGATCCTTTATAATAGACTTGTGAGTGAGTACATATTTACTTCATTATAGAATACTTGTCGTATATTTGTGCGATTTTGTAAAATATTGTAATTGGCTGTAGTACTTCATATTATTGGATAAATGTAGAATATTATTATAAATATTACAGTATTTAATATTTGCAACAGTGCTAAATACATAATTTCTTTTTATTGTATAATATTACAACACAGATATCACTACTATAAAAGAAAAGCGTTTCTACTGTAATTTAAACAATAAATACAAGCTTATCCGAATATTAAATTTGCAGATGTATAAAGGTCATATACGACCTAACAAAACTCTACACGTTTAAGTAAAAAGATAATTTAAAACAGGAGAGATGAAATACTAATAACTGAAAATGTCCTGAAAGATGGAAGTAAGGAAGAAAGAAATTGTAAAAGTAATGAACAAGTGAACATTAAATAGGAAAAGAGATTAGAATGGCTACACAAGTGAAATAATAACAAGAAAGTTAAGATAGCCTGTAACAAATCAGCACTATGCTGTAGGAATATAAGGCAAACACGTAAGCCTTACGAAGAGAGATAAATCTACGTGGGAGTTTTGCATCGTGGGACATACAGGGCGTCACTAATCAAATGTCAGTACTAAAAATTAACCTCCATCTTTAATTAACTGAAATCCGAAATTTCAGTGCGATACGGGTAGTGTTATAACTAAAAGGAGCTGTCAAAGTTGACAAGTTAGTTGAAAAAATAAACTGAGAACATTTTCACGAAATATTTTTTTATAATTTTCGAAGACTATTATGTCAACAAGAGTGTGATTTAAGTGAGAATTCAAATGTGGACGATCCAAGAGCAGGTTCACCTAAAGCGACGGTCACTCAGGAAAACATTGATGCTGTGCGCAAGACCATCAACGAAGAGCGACATGTGACATATCGCCAGATTGAAGCATTACTGGAGATTTCAAAGTCCACAATTCAAAAAATTTTGCATAAAGAATTGTGTGTAAAAAAATTAGTTTTCCGTTGGACACCGCATTTGTTGACCGAAGAACAGAAAGCAGCTAAGGTGAATTGGTGTCGAAAAACTCCAGATCTAAAAACGTGTATAACATTGTCAATGGCGACGACTCGCGGATTTACTCATACGAGCCAAAAAATAAACGCTAGTCGTCCGTTTGGGTGTTCCAAGATGAAAAAAAAGCCAACAAAAATCATCCGTTCTGTGTCTCCAAAAATATGGCGCAACATTTGTCTCGAAAGCAAGTCAAGTAGCAACAATTCATCCACAAGATCAAAGAACTGTTACTACCGATTGGTATATAATCATTTGTTTGCCGCAAGTCGTCGCTGAGGTTCGAGAAACAAACCCCGAACGATGAATAATCCTCCACCAATACAATGCAAGTTCACACACAGCACGCAAAACAATCGAATTTTTAACGCAACAAAACGTCAAATTGTTGGAACATACTATGTACATTCCGGACCTAAGTCCCAACGATTTCTTTGCCTTTCCGAAATTCGAGAACAGAAGGTTCTAGTCGTCAGAAGGAGCAGTCGATGCCTTCAAAAACTACTTTTGACTGTACCAACAAACGAGTGGAACAACTGCTTCCAGCGTTGGTTCAAGCGCATGCAAAAGTGTCTTAATCTTCGTGGAGAATACTTCGAAAAACAATGAAGTCTTTAGAAGGTATATACTGTTTTATTCCAGTTTTATATGCAAAATTTAAAAGACAACCCACGTATTTAATAACATAAAATTTGGTAAAGAAGGAGAACAAATTCTTTAAAATAAAATGATGATTACCTTCAAGATGACCAAATAAATTGAAATGAGTAGATTAGTTATCTTTAATCGAAATAATATTCTTTAATATGTTAACTATATTGTGCAGTATTAATAATAATGGGTATTACAGCAAACAATAAAGTTAAACAATGATACATATAAACATATTTGTAGATTACACTTGCGTAATATGTAACAAAACGGCAAACATTCAAAGATTAGAGTATGTATATTTGTAAAAACAAAATCCATGTCTAATTGTACCATGACGGAAGACAATGACGTTTTAAAAGTAAAATAATCAATCAAGACAGTTCCAGCATTTTACATTTCATAAACTCCATTACTAACAATTGTCCATTTCTCGTATTTATTTTTTTTTCGTGTTTCAAAAACAAGGCAGCTCGTCTCCATAGAGTTATTTAACTCATTTTTTGTCGTTAAAAACGCAGATAACCGGGAAATCGATTATCGTCCTAGCGCCACTTCTACATCAAATACAAACCCACAACTAGGACATACAGATCACAACCAGTCACCGCAATGAATACAAAAAAAATATCTTGTAATTTGACAAGCATGAATACACTCGCTGCGAAAAAAAAACGTAAGAAAAACTGTTTTTATTCTTAATTTAATTTAAAACGTCACGTTAGGCAATGTTATGTCACGATATGATATAAGCAAATTCTTTTTAGCAGATAGAAAAGTTATCGTCTCGCATTTTCTTAAATTGTATTGAAAATTAACAATCAATTTATTAGAAATATCAAGTCCAGTAATAATTAATATCGTTTCTCATAGGATACGTTTGATAACTTAAGTAACATAACCTAAAAACATCTTATATGCACAGAAAGTAGAAAGTTTAATGAACTCTTTCAAAAAACTATAGTTTTCTATTTAAAATTTTAAAAATCGGCAACAAAAAAATGGCCTGTAAAATAGTTAGAAAAATAAATGCGCGAAGACGACTTTCAACATGAACGCTCATTTGACGCGAATGCTGGAAAAGGTCGTCCCGTACGTAATTTGTACAATATTCATAGTAAAGAGCAAAACTTTATTAATAAATAATACACTATTACTATTATATATTAAAGGTTAATGAGAATACATTCAAATCATAATTATTGATTATACTGTAAAAAAGGTGAAATTTTAGGCAACTTTAATAATGCATGTATTCCAGGCGTATCGCAGAGAGGAACTTTGCAACATTTTATCGTTGACTTCATTAAAACTGATGTATCTAACTATACTTGCAACAAAAACGTATTTTAAAAGAAAATTTGCATTTATCGAAAATGACTGGATTTCATTGCTAATTGAAATAAAAATCTAAAAATTCAAGTTGCACAGGTTCACAAACGTTTCTTCTTAGCTTACCACAGTTGCAAATGTAGACGTTTGCCAATAGGATTGAACACATTAAGCAAAATTCCGTGGAAAATTGCTGAATTCGTAAAATTGAATACTTCATTAGAATATACAGGCACTCTTTTTAAATTGGCAAATCACATTGGAGATTTATTATTGGCTAATTAGGTTGGAGGGTGAAAATCTTCTTCTGTAGCAGAGGAATATGTAGAAGATTCTCTTCAATTAACAGTATAGACAACAAAATATAGCATCAATAAACACTCCAAAGACAGCGCTTCTACTACTGTTAATTTTGCTGTTGAAGGAAATAAAATTCTTAATATATCAGTTGCATAATGTAACCAATGTAATGTTACTATATTCTACAATGTTAGCCCTAAAACTCAGTAAAATAAATATAAGTTTAAAGATTTATTGTTGCTTTTACCTGTTTTGTTACTTCTTAATAAATTCGTAGATTTGTTCCGTCAGTTTCGAGATATTTTTCATATTTACATGCATTATAATATCCAAATACTTGCATAGAAGGTATATTATAATATATTTTGATAGTACATAGACATATTTGCATTTAATTGATTAATTTTTGTTTATATTTTCATTTATCCTTATCTATAATGTCTACATTGCATTAACAGTTACAAATATAGATAGCAGACGAGGCGGGGCAGTGTTTTTAAAAATAGTTTTTAATAAAATATGCGGCATTCACAAGTTTTAATTGATCAAACCTAATTCAAATTAACGACTATGTAATTACATTTTATTACTGCAAAATTGATTTTATTCCATTTTTACTTCCCACACTAGTGCGCACACTTATTGAGAAATGACATTTGCGATTAGAGTGTACGAAAAATATATTAGGCACTGTGTGTTTGCTGTACGTATTCCAGTTGGGGAGAAGCAGCAGCTAATACTATAAAAAAACGTGTGCAATTTATTCAGCGAAGGTTCTATTGTCAACCAAAAATGCCAGTGTTAATGCAGAAATTTTCGTAAAGAAAATTTTTCATTAAATGTTATAAAGTTGCACGTCCTTTTTGATTCAACGTTTTTCAACGACGTAATAAGATACGCCACTAAATTGTTAAAATCACTTAGAAAAAAAAGTACTATATGAATTAATCAAAGATAATCTTTATTACCTCAAAATTGTATGCCGTTTTGAAAACGAGTTGTGATTTATACTGGTGAAAAAAGTATTTTTTCAATTTAAAGGAACGGTGTCAATAGTTAAACAAAAATGAATCTCTAATCGTCGCTAAATGCAAAGTTGCACCCGAGGAAAGTGATGTTAAGGGTATTACTTACTTACGTGTTTAATCGATTTGTCTCTCGCGGGTACCTTCCATATATGTATATCATCTTCTTCCCCCATTCTGTATCATATTTCCTGTCTAATTCCCATGTTATGGAAAAATAATTTATTTTAAGGTATTTCCAGCCTACTAAACTATGATAAGTAAAATATATTTTCAGCAATTGGAGAAACTTTATCAAGTTTTAAAACAAAAAGAAGCACTGCTCAATCGAATTGGTGTAATTCTTTAACACGATAATGTCTCACCATGTACGCCATGAATCATTACAGAAAAATTAGATCAGTTGAGATGGAAAGTTGCTCTTTACACAGTGAAGTCTACCGACATTGTCCTTTTCGGTTACTACTCATTTTGTTCCTTACCGCACTGACGATTTAATAAAAAAAGAGTATCTAAAAATTCCTACGCTATTTCAATTAAAACCTCCAGAGATAATAGCGAAAGTGAAAGGCTATGAAAATGTTAGTCAGCAATCGAAAATAACAGCAATTATATTATAGACTGCATTTTAAGCGATAGCTTTAAAAGTTTACCCCCAAAACGATATTAATTACTACCAAATCTAATAGAACAAATTCTATCTTTAATTTTTGGTTTGAGAAAATTATATATTTTTAAAATTGTACTGTCCTGAGGAGAAACAATATAAATGATGTGGATTATTTTATTTCCAAGGAACACCAATTAAATAATAAAGGAGATATGAAAGACTTCACAGGGTTCTAGAAGCATATTCCAACAGCAGAAGAGCAAAAATGATTGCACATAATGAGCAAAACCAACTGATTATTAACAAAGCTGAGTTTATAAAACGAGAAATAGAAACGCGATCTTAAACCCGATAAAGAAAACTATAGGAATCAACTAATTAACAGTAGAACTAATGAAAAATTACTTATTAGATGCGCAAAGTTCTCGCTCTTTTTTTTGATAAAAATGCAACTTTATTGTGAAAAAATGTTTACAAGTGAATCATTCAAAATATTGCCCATCGCTAGCGACAACTTTTTCCCATCTTTCTGGCAGAGTTTGAATACCGTCACGGTAGAAGTGTTCGTCTTTTGAGGCTATCCACGAATCAAGTCGTTTTGAGATGTCTTCATATGAGCGGAACTGCTGATTAGCCAGACCATGTACCATCGAACGGAACAAGTAACAATCGGATGGCGCAATATCATATCTGGGGAATATAGCGGGTGGGGTAGGACCTCCCATATGAGCGTTTCTAAGTAGGTTTCAACGAATTTGGCAACGTGAGGCCGAGCGTTGTCATGTTATAGAATCACTTTTTCGTGCCTCTGCTCGTCTTGTGGCTGCTTTCCACGCAGTGCTCGGCTCAATCGCATCAATTGAGTTCGAAACCGTTCCGCTGTGATGGTTTCGTACGGTTTCAATGGCTCATAATAAGTAACACCGCCCTGGTCCCCCCAAATACACAGCAAAACCTTCGCAGCGTGAATATTCGGCCGAACCGACGACGTAGAAGCATGACCGGGCAGTCCCCATGATTTTGTTCTCTTTACGTTGCTGTAATGAATCCATTTCTCATCATCCGTATCGATGCGATCAAGAAAACCCTTCCTTTTTTGCCACTGGAGCAGTTGTTCACAGACGAAAAAACGACGCTCAACGTCTCTTGGCTTCAAATCATAAGGAACCCAAGTTCCTCGCTTTTGAATCATTCTCAACGCATGCAATCACTGGGAAATGGCTTGGCAGGTAACTCCTAATGCTGAAGCAAGCTCTTTTTGCGTTTGGCACAGATCCTCATCGAGCAATGCCTCCAATTCAGCGTCTTCGAAGGTTTTTGGTCTTCCTTCACCCGAACGGTCGTCAACATCGAAATCACCGTCTTTAAAGCGACGCAACCAATCACGGCACGTTGTTTCACTTAGAGCAGCATCTCCGTAAACTTTTTGGAGTTCTCGATGCGCTTCAGCAGCCGTTTTCTTCGAATGAAAGAAGAAAATTAACACTTCCCGCAAATGACGATTATTTGGCACAAAATCAGACATTTTCACACAATCAAAAGTATATGACGCAAAAACAAAATCACTAATGAGTCAAAGCGATTTGTTTACTATAACGTTTTGGTTATGTCACAATCGACCAGAACTTACTACTCCAGCCATCTCTTGAAAAACAGCGAAAACTTAGTTGCGCACCTAATAAATTTAAGAGTGAAGTGTCGGGAGACTTCGCAGGGTAGAAAGCAAATTCCCATCCCAACTGGTCTAAATTTTCTGCAATGATTGACAAATAATTAAGCACATTCTAAAGTCTAAATTGAACTAAATCTAAAGGTACGTCTATTACTTCAAAAAGATTAGAGAGAGAGATTCATTTTTCTGTAGTATCAGATAACTATAGAAACAAAACAGAAATTTAAGAAAAACTTCAGGTCATTTTTCATTCTGTTAATTCACATAAATCATTTTAAACAAGCGTAGAATGTAAAAATTATAATGCATGAGCTAAACAAAATATTCAATCCCAACTCCATAAAGAATATGTTGGAAGTAATTACTTAATCTAAAAATCGAAAAAATGAAAATCTGTTTTTAACATACTTTTGAAATAAAACATAACGCAACTTTAGATTAGCGTAAGCTAAATAAAAGCATAAATAATTATTCAGATTTAAACCATGATATATTCATTTATAAAAACAAAGAATATAAATTTAGACGACACAAATATAGTAAGGTTGAGTCTATAGAATTTCCTAGAACACTGCCGATCATTGAAATCTCAAACTGACTTTTTAATGTCTTTATATATTAACTTCATGTCTCTATTTCAATTTAAAATTTAATTCTTAAGATGTTTTTTAGGATTTTAGAAACATGGCTCACATACATGACATTCATGATTATTTAAATATAAAGTTATTATGTTTGACTGTTACATATGAGTTTATTTACAGTCCAATGCAATTAATTTTTTTAAATTTAAATTTTTTTGGCATCTAGGAGTCATTCATATGTGGATTTATATAATAATTATACAATAATAATATTATAATAATAATGTTTTATTTCAAAAAAAAAGAAATATACAAAATATACAAAAATGTAGGTAAATTTTAATGGAGTCTGTGGTTGATTAAATTAATCACTAAAGTTTAATAAAAAAAAAACGCTTTCCACAATAAATTTCCTATTCTGTAAACGTATTTCGACAATTAAGTTGTCAATATCCACAGACAATTAAGCGCAGTGATTTCTCAGGTCAATTAAATTTAATGTGCGCCATATGATCTTTATGCCGGGATTCTATCTATTCTATTTGTCTGACATATGTAGTGTTTGTTACAATTTAGACATTTAATTTCTTAAATCCCCGATATTTTATTGACTTCGACTTTGTCTGTTACATTTCCTGAAAGGAAATGGAGTTAGTGGCCCGAAATATGAATTGAAAACCGCGCTCTTTAAAAAAGCTATTTAAATTTTTCGTCATTGGGTGAACTGGTAAACATATAAATTACTTGTCTCGGTTGTTTTGAGGTGACAGAGATGTGGTATCCCGGATTGTCTTTGTATGCTTTCATAGATGTCTAATTCACGGTAATTATTCACATTCTTAACCAAATATAGACTATCCGTGGCTACGTTATGATTATTCTCCAGCACATGCTTTATTGACTAGATTTCTCAGATCGATTAAGTTTGATGTGCGCCATATGTTCTTTAAACCGGGTTTCTATCGAACGTTTTATATGACAAAATTTCTTGTTTCGGTCGTTTTAAGGGACGGACATGTGGTATCACGGATTGTCTTTGTTATATTAGCCAACCTTATTAATCCATTGATTATTTTAAAATCAAAACCATTGTATCTCGCAATATTCTTAATAAAATTCGAATCTCTTTTGTATCTCACTTTTGTTAGTAGGAAACTAAGCAAACGATTGCTAAGAAAACTGAAAGAAGCTATCTTTTGCTGCATGCTATGATTCGAGTCCGTTGTGATAAATATTTTCTTCTTTAAATCTAACATTAGTGTCTTTTCGCAAAATATCAATTTCTATTTTATAATTATTTTTAATTACTGGGGTATCTAATAACACCTAACTAGAATTATGGATTAAATGTGAGTAATCCGTTGAAACCTATACTGTATTGTTTGCCTAAAATACCTAAACCAGGTAACTCAACGAAACCAATCGTTTGAGGAATTCACTCTCCCACTTACTTAATTTCAAAGTGATTAGTGAACGAATACAAAAATTTGCCCCAAAAACTTGACAGCTTGTCAGAATTTATTCAAAAAATTAAAATTGGTAACCTATCTTCTTCTGAGCTTCCGGGCTGGAACCGCGTCACTGGTATAACTGCCGATGTTTCGTACCCACTCGTATGAGACATCTTCAGGGCTAAACTACTGCTACTGTTTGTTGCACTGAAACTGAAGTGCAGATTCAGTGCGCGCTAAATTCGTTTAGAAACATTATGTTGTTTTGTACTTGCAAAATGTCTGGAGTAATAATCCAAGATGTTCTTGATTTTCTGCCTAATTTACATTTTAATACAGGAAATACAACTAAATACAAACAGTCTTACATACTTACCCATACTTATATTAATTAATTGGATCTAACCGTACGATTGCCAATATTCACTTAAAAGTACATACATACGTCAATACTGTGCTCATTCAGCACAACCTTTAGTTCTGCAAACTAATTTGTCATACATCTGATATTTTGTTGCATAATTTTAATACTCGTCGTGGTTTCTGTTTCGCAATACGGAATAAAAACCGATTAACGCATACATTCTGTGGCCAAAATTTGTATTTACTAATTCTAGAAATTTTGATGGAATGGATTCCTTAAAGAAGAATATCTGTTCGGATACTTCTGTAAAGCTTTACGCTGAACCCCTTCAATTTCTTTAGTTCACATGTAATTAGTTCCTTCTTCGGCAGAAAGCTTTGGAAACAAGTTGTAAACATGCAAGTGACTATACTTAATCGTGGTAGCAGAGATTGTTCAGCGCATTACATCGAGATTTTTTGTTTTCGTTCTTTATGTAATACTGTTATCCACGCATTTGTATCTCTTGGTTCTGTTATTAATTCAACATCACCTGTAGTTCACCCAAATATTCCTTGTTTATTTACTATTATTTTTGTCGTTTTTTGGGAAATAGATTTTGCTGTATTTTCAGACGTTAAAAATAGATTCCTGTTTTTTCTTGTTTAACTTTTTCTTTTCTAACGAAAGTTTCTTTGCGATTGATGGTATATTTCTATTTATTTCGCTATTACTAACAGTGATTTTTGTGATTTGATTGTGAAAATTATCGATTAATAATTTAATTGAGTCAATGTTAATATGTTGGAGAGTTTCGATTTCAGTTTTAAGATCTTTTTGTTCAAATTTTCAACCTCTGCATTGACTATACTTTTTATTAGCAATTCAAACTCATCGCTTTTGAAGAAATAAAGAATTTTATCACATTTTTCACCACTAGATCTCTAATCAGGAGACATTTTGTAATTTTAAATAATTAAATTCTTACAGAATTTCGAAAAATATCAGCGAAAGAATAGCACTCATTATACTAATAGGTAACTGGTAATCTGTATAAGAACCGAGACATTGAAATATTTCAAAGCATAGAAATATTTAAAATTCCGAGACTAGTATATCCTTGACATCGCTGAACCTACAGGGTGATATTTGGCCCTTACTTTGAGCTATGAAAAGTACGCTGTTACACACTATTACAACAGAAAATGACAATAGCACTCTGTTGCACGTATTAATTTTTCAATGAGAGAAGAAAGAATGTAACAAGGATACCTGGTAGACTTAGTGATGGCACTAAAGAGATTTCTTATTCTGTGGGTATAGTAGATGCCTTCACTGATACATTCCCTCGTGTCTGCTTAGAAAATAACCAAGCAACTTATTCTGAACACTACAGTAATTTTCCCTCCTTTACTAATGCACAGGTGTTCGAAATCGATTTACTGTTTCTACATACTACCAAGACTTGCTAATAAATATACAATTGTTGATATGTTTTCGCGAATCCATTAATGATTTTCAACGTCCTAACATTTGGAGGAGCGCTTTGATTTGTCCTCTCTATAAAAATGCGACAAGACACTGCTAATGAACTATCGATCAATTTCTATACACTCCGCGCAACATGAATAGGACCACCCGACTTGTTGCAAGCTTTCGGTGGTTTGAAAAACAATTCATTTACTAATAATACAATGCAAGTTTGTAATGGTATGATATGGCAAATAATACGCATTATTGCGCAATAGTGCCTAACGTTATGCATTGGGTGACGTAAGTACCACATACATATAAAATGCACCGCGCCGGTTGGATACGACCAGTATTTAATAGTAAGCTACCGGATGAGTGTCGAGTTACAACGTGTATCCGGATAAACAAACATCTGTAATTAAGGGTATTGTGCAACGATGGGACGACAGAAGTGCTTAAGTATGGAAGAAATTGGAAAAATTCAAGCGTTCCATCAAGAAGGGTATTCCTCAAGGGCTACTGCAAAGAAAATAAGTCGATCACACCAGGTTGTGAACAATTTTATTAGGGATCCCGAGAATTATGGAAAACGTTTTAAAAGGCGAACAACATCCGTTACAACTAAGAGAGAACGTCGAGCCATATTACGCGAAGCATCGAATTCGGCATTAACGGCAAGACAAATCGCGAATAACGTTGGAACGAATGCATCGGTAAGAACTGTACAGAAGTTACTGAAGACCTGTCCGCATTTAAAACGTTTGAAAATTAAACGACGGCCTCCTTTAAGGAAATTTCATCGCACTGCACGTCTTCAGTTTGCTCAAGCAAAAATGGGGTGGACAAGATAATGGCAAACTGTTATTTTCAGTGACGAGAAGAAGTTGAATTTAGATGGCCCGGATGGGTTTTCTTATTATTTCCACGATTTACGTAAAGATGAAGTGATTCAGTCACGAAGGCGAGCCGATGTTGGTTCAGTCATGGTATGGGGAGCTGTTTCCTATAACGGACCTGTTGATTTAATAATAGTGAAGGGCAGACAGAATTCGGAAAAGTACGTCCAGCTGCTGCAACAGGTGAAAGACAAATTTTCCAACGTTATGGCAGGTGGGCCATTTATTTTCCAACAGGATAATGCCAGTATTCACACCGCGCGCATTGTTCGACGCTGGTTTCAAGAACAAGGCATGGAGGTTCTCGATTGGCCATCGCTCTCCCCCGACCTGAACATCATAGAAAATGTTTGGGGATGGTTGTCGCGTAAATTGTACTCCAATGCTACCCAATTCAGTTGCGCTGACGAACTAGAGCAGGCGCTGAAACGAAGTTGGGCGGAACTTCCCGTTGACTACTTGAGAACCCTGTATAATTCCATTCCATCCCGACTATTTGAGGTTATAAGAAATAATGGCAAAAGTACTCATTATTGAACAATAAAGTATTTTGTTATTGCAAACGAATCTTTTATTTTGTAGATTGGTCGTATTCAAGTGGCGTTTAATTACTCTACTTATTGTCATTAGTAACGTACATTTGCACTGACTTTTACAAAAATTATATTTGGTACCTACATACATCTTTTTATCAACCCTCTTATTTTCGAAAATAACAATTCCAGCGCGCTACCATGTTTATACCAACTACAAATGTCATATATGCAGTTGGTCCTATTCATGTTGCGCGGAGTGTATTATCAAACTTCGCAAAAGTTTATGAGCAAATTATGCATACCTCCTTATTTTCCAACGTCCGATCTTTCCTTTCGCCGAATCAACGTACATTTATTAGCGGTCGTTCAACAATGACAAATCTCTGCATTATTTCTCAGTATGTAAGCGAAATATTGAACAAGCGGGGACAAATTGATGTCTTATACGCTGATCTATCACATGTTTTTAATGTTATCTATCACAATGCTTTACTTTCCAAACTCAGTTCTTTTGATTTACTCCGTCTTCGATTGTACTGATGACATCTTATTTGAGAAACCATGCCTCTTATATTTCCTACAATAGTTCTCCATCGCACGAATTTGTAGCTAGTAGTAGTCTGGTTCCGCGAGGATCAAATTTGGGCCCACTACTTTTCATTCTATTTATCAATGATCTTTAAATGCGATTGTCCTGTACTAGTATATGCTGATGACATTAACGGTTTCCTGTGAAATGGAATCCGTTGAGGACACTTACCAATTGCAATCAGGTCTGCAATAAATTGAAGAATGATGTAACACTTATCAACTAAGACTGAATGTGGATAAATGTTGCGTACATATACAAAAAAAAAGTGCGCCATTGCTGTTGGACTACAGAATAAGTGATAGAGTTCTTAACAGGCAGTTTCAAATTAAAGACCTGAGAGTTACTTTCGCCACTCACATGATGTTCAGACCACATATTCTGGTAATCTGTGCATCTGCTTGTAAAACTTTAAGATTTTTAATGCGTGTTTCTAAGTACTTTAGAGATATTGTTTGTTTCTTGACGGCACTTCAGCTCATATTTTTCTTTCTCTCAGTAATTTCACTCGATTAGGTTTTGTTTGTGTTATTACCCTTATTATATGGTACCCAACTTTAGCTTCTCATTGCATACTGCTTGATTGAATACATTAACAATTTCTAAAAATTTTCATCTTGTGAGATGGATGGAACGTTTCCGTCCGCTGGAATCAGTCAAGTAGAATTGCTCTCCAGACATGGAATGCGATCTGTTATGGACAAAGGAAATCTACATTGTGCAAAGTTTGTGTGGAATTTATTGCAGGGCAAGATTGAGTGAATAAGTTTCTTCTGTCACGAGTGGCTTTTCGCGTTCTTAGGATTTCCGCCAAGCATGGAAACACATTCCACCTTATGGCGGTAAGGACCAATGTACTACAAAGAGCGCTTATAAATTAATTTGTCGCGTTGCTGATAAACCTATATCAGATTTTTTCGGAATTCCAATAATATTGCTATTTGTTTATTACTTAGAATCTGTGTCTAGTCTTATATTTTTGATATATAAGTATTTAGTTGCTTTGTTTACAATTTTAATGTTTGATTTTACTTGAATTTAGTTTTCGCGTTTTTGTTCTGTAATTGGGAAGTCCTGTTAAACAATAAAAATTTATTATTATTTATTATTATTATTATTAATAGCCAAGCGCGCATATCTTATATTAACAAAATAACACATAACAACATATGGCGCGTGTTGCGTTGTTCTTTCTTGAAAGTCACCATTCCAAACTGCTTATTCAACAGATCAGATACGTCTGAGCATATCAAGATACGACCGATTTAGCAAAACTTTGCTAAAATTAATCTGATCCAAAGACAAGCTTGTTGGTCTTTCCTCAACGTAACGTTCTTCCTCAATGCAGCTCCTATTCGATAGTATACCTCAGCCGCATTCCTGAAATACAAAGCATATGGTTAAACTTATGTACAATAATGCGTGATATGTGTACATTGCTTTTTATTTTATGTATCTTTTTTGTAAAGGGTGTTTCAAATTTCGCGGTTTTTTTAAAAAATAAATAAAACACATAATTTGCATTCACTTTCAAAAACTTTTCATTGGTAATTGAAGTATCAGTTATGACATTTATATGCGAAAAATAATATCTACCAAATGGCCTCCCCTTAAAGCACCACAGACGTCCACTCTTTTGTTAAAATGTTGTTGATCCACTAAGTTCAAGTTGTTGTGAACGTTGTCTAATGGACATTTCAGGATCTTCAACAACACTTTCACGAGTAAAACCAATATTTTCTTGTGAACGACCACTATGACAATATTTTTCACTTTTTTGATCTTCCACGGAACCGGCCTCTTGAAATTTTTTAATAATTCGACCAACAGTGCTTTCAGATGGACGATTGCGTAAACCATAAAATTCACGTAATTTTCTAAAAACTCTTTTCACAGAACGCTGATTTTCATAAAATAATTCAACAATTTGAACGCGTTGTTGTACCGTACACGAAGCCATTTTTATAAATGTCATACATCACACTTTTTAAATGCCCACATACCCTGACAAATTCTGTGCGCCATCTATATTGTATTTATTCTTAAAAAAACGCGCAATTTGAAACAACCTTTACAACAAACATTCTTTATTTATGTAAATATTGCAAATTTCTCTATTATGCATTTTTAATATAACAAAAATTAAAGTAATCGCATTGAACTTAACATTAGATGTACTACGGCTTTTAAACTACATTTGATCATAAAAGTTAATTTCACATGAAGGAGTAATATTCAACAGGCTACGTACATATAATACATTACCAAATTTAATGCAGCTTGTCGTATATCTTATACGACTTCCATCCATTCTTATTCACTTCAAATATCTGAGAAAGGCACAATTACACTAATTTACTAACATGCAATCGAAGCATTAAGTTAGAAGAAAGAAAGAATAAAAACGTGCGGGCTCGAGTTCGTGTAAGATATGAAGTGTGTACAAAAGCGATGTGTGTTAATAGTTAATTTGGAGGAAATGCCGATTTTTACGGTAATTTCTGTAGCTCGCGAGACAACAACCGCAAAAAAAATGTAACAAAACCCGTGTGTCTTTGTGCTCCGTTCTGTTACTGTTAGATCGTCGTTTGTTTTTTCGATGTTTGGTCCGTTTCACGTCGAAAAATATACGGTTTAGTTCTACGGAATTTCTAATTTGTAAAATTGTTTATTTTAGAAAAAAGAATTGCTCGTTATTTCTATTAGTACGTTGAGTTTGTCCACTTACATCAAAAGTTAACAAGAAAGTGATTATTTTTCTATCACTAATTTGCAATGTCTGATTTCCATTTATATACCTTTGACAAAAGTTTCTAGTTATTAATTGACGAAGGAGATATGTGGTGAAACTCCATACTTCTTAGAAATAAAGCTTTATAGAGAGTTCCAATATGTAATTTATTTTCATTACAATTGTTTCACTCTACGAGAGCTTCATCTGATGACGAAAATAATAATGCTAAATTGTTTTACAAGTCTCAGCATTTGTATACTTAATTACCTAACTGACGATTGGGAAAAAAGAGGCGATATTAAAATGGTAGAATATGTAAAATTAGAATAATGAAAATTGTAAAGCTATTGAATCTAATCTGGCTTATAGACATCCGCAGTTATTGTCCATGGTTACTTCATCTTGGCTTCCGAGTTGGAACCGCGTCTCCGGCACTTCTGCTGCCGACGTTTCGTCTTCACTAGTATAATAAATCAACGACAGCAGTAGCAGTAGTTAAACTCTGAGAATTTCTTATGCGAGTGGAGATGAAAGTACGCGGTTCCAATATTTATTTAAAAGTTTAATAAATTATCAACCTCTAGTTGGTCATTTAAATAAGACATAATTTATTAAACCTATCAACTTCCAAACTTTCTCAAAGATTCGATTTTTTTTCTTTTATCTCATATTTATAATATGTCGAAATTATTATTGAAGTTGTGTTTATGTTAAAGACAGTGGTTACCGTATATGGAATCAGTTTTTGTAATTTATATCTTCTTTCGTATCTTTTATGCGTGTAAGAAGCGATATTCCTGTTTGTCCAATATAGTTTTCTACTCGCACAACTTAACTTATAAATTCCCTACAATTACGACTTACGGGAAAACAAGTAAGACCTTATTGTCGTGTATAAAATTTTATTTCGCAAAAATTTCTCTTATGTGTTGCTGTTCAAAAGATTCTGTAGAACTCTATTTTCTACTTGAACTGTTCAGTATTTCATTTACGATTACCAATATTGCCGCCATTGTTATAAAGAATTTTCTCAATGTGTAGTTGCAGCACTCTTATCAATGTATCAAATTCAAGCAATAAAACATTTTTTACAATTACGCTAGTTTTCAATTTTACAATTAAGTTACAATAATGCAATTCACCTCTTAAGCAAAACAATTAACGGTCAACTAGGATTATTGGTGAACTAGTACCATGCTTTATTTCTATAGCTGGAATTTATTTACCATGTTTAATTTCATTTATTCCTTAAATAATTGAAAATTTCAAATAAATTTGAAGAACGAGTACTTGCTTTTCTTTAGGATAGATTCTCAAATACATTCGCTTAGCTGCTTCGTTAATTTAACGATACTAAGTAACATCAAAATTGATAATTATTACCGAGTATTGCTTTAACACTTTTTTTGTGTAGTCGTCAAGGTAAAGTTTAATGGAGACTGTAGTTAATTGAATTAATCAAAAAAGGCAAATAAAACCTCTTACCACACCATTGTTCGTATTCTGTACACGTATATAACTAAGATATCATCATCAGTAGATAATTAATCACCAGTGTTGCACTTGGATCCGCGGTAAAATTCGCAAGGAATAGCTCTGCGCATCTTTTCCCCCTAAAAACCAAACACACTGATTTTTTCACACACATATAAATATTGCCCAGTCTTAAAATTAACACTTAAACCAAAGTACGCCCCCGCTTCCGCTTATGGATTTCTTTTAACGGTCGTTTCTTCCAGGAACTTATAGAGGCTAGAATATGGTGTCGGACCTTTGTCTATGTTTAACACATGTTCTTTTTCAACAATTTTCATAATAAATATCCTCTCGTAGCTGTCCAATTCACACTAATTGTTTATATTTTTAATTAAATATAGACAATTCGCAGTTATACTATAATTATTTTCTAGCACATGCTTTACACTTTTATCAGACGATTTCATTATTTGACGCTTATTCGAAATGCTAGATGTGTTCTCTCACTACTACTGATTATTTTAAATTTAGCAATTACTACATCCATTTGTCTCCTTACATTTTTCTCCTTAACTTGGAAAACAACAAGGATTATGCTTGTTTTTAAAAAAGGTGATTCGTCTCTCTTTATGAACTACAAACTTATAACCATATTATCTAACTTGCATATTTCTCACCTTAATGGCATATGTTATTTTCCCGGTCGATCCATTATTGCAAAACTAGCCACTTTTCTACAATTTTGTACTAAATTTGTGGACAATCAAGGTGAGATATTTAACGTTTATATATTTAACATAATTAATATGTTCTATATACAGACTTTTCTAAGGCTTTCGATTCTATAAATCATCAAATTTTATGGAGGAAGACTTTTTTGGTTTTGCCCCTTTCTAGTGAAATTGATGTCTTCATATTTGATCAATAAAAGCAACCATGTTGATAGAACCCTTCGATTTTTATTTAATTCCGGTGTACTACAAGACTCGAACCGTCCGTTACTTTTTAGTTTATTCCTTAATGATACTTCAAATTTTTTACGTCGTTTATCTCTTATCTATATACAAATGATATTAAATTATACACTTGTCGTTCAAGTTTTGCATAGTGGGACATAGAGGGCGCCACTAATGAAATGTCGGTACTAAATATTAAAATCCATCTTTAATTAACCTAAATCCAAAGTTTCAGTACGATTTCGTTGAAAAATGGAATTAAACCGAGAACATTTCCCGGAATTTTTTTTTTCTAATTTTCTCTACAAAAATGGCTTGCCGAGTTGGTTTCTGTTTTCAGCAATGAAGCACCATATCAGTCAACAACTTCTCATTGGTATGGAGAATTCAAACGTGAACGGATTAGTCTTGGCGACAATCCAAGGGCAGGTTCACCAAAAACGGCAGTCACTCAGCAAAACGTCGTTGCTGTGCGCAAGATCATCAACGAAGATCGACATGTGTAATATCGCCAGATTGAAGCAGTATTAGGGATCTCATAGACCTCATCAGCTACGGTGAATCGGATCGCTTCAACGCCGGAAACTCTAAAAACATGCGCAACATTGCCAGTGGTGAGAATCATGGATTTATTCATACGAGCTAGAAAATAAACGCCAGTCGTCTATTTGGGTGTTCTAATGTGAAGAAAAGCCGACAAAAGTCATCCGTTCTCGAAATATCACCAAAACGATGGTCGCGATATTTGTCTCGAAAGTAGATCATGAACTGCCTTTACAAAATCGAAGAACCATTACTGCTGATTGGTATACAACCATTTGTTTGTAGTCATTGCTGAGCTTCGGAAAACAACCCAGAACAACGAATCATCCTCCACCAAGCCAATGCAAGTTCACACACAGCACGCAAGACAGTTGAATTTTTAACGCAACAAAACGTCGAATTGTTGGACCATCCTCTGTACAGTCTGGACATAAGTCCCAACGATTTCTTTATCTGTTCGAAAATTACGAACGGACTGCGTGATAAAATTCCAGTCGTCAAAAGGAGCAGTCGATGCCTTCATGAACGCAATTTTGACTGTACCAACAAACGAGTGGAACAAGTTCAGCGCATGCAAAAGTGCATTAATCTTCTTGAAGTATACTTTGAAAAACAAGTCTTTAAAAGCTAAGATCAGTCTCATTAGCATTATCTAATGGAAGACCAAGTTCTCAATTTTGCTGTCACTGTAAAAAATTTTGGTGTTACTTTTACCACTAATTGGTTGTTAGACGACATTAATTGATCCAGTCTGTTATCGAAGCTGTCAGATGTTGGGCTTCATAATTAGAACCTTCAGATATTTTAACATCATATTTGTTTTAGAGTCCTTGTTCTATGTTATATTATGAGTAAATTAGAGCATCGGTCTATTATTTGATGCCTTTCATAATTAAAGCAACTGTTTCATTTGGATGATGTGTCGATTGTTTTAAATTTATTACCTGTACTAGAATGTACTCTGGTCATAAATTTTCGCATGAGGAAGCCTTTATATCCACAGGGATTCAGGGATTCAATATGGCACGATTGTATGCTAGACATACTGCAACGTTTGTTACGGATACACCAAAGACTAACGCTTTAAGACAGACACCAATTGAGATATATATGTACATGTTTAAAAAATGTGGAATACCCTATAGTGGTGTCTACATTTTTCATTGATAAATTATACACTTAGGATAAAAATTTAATTACTTTTATATTCATCAGGATTTTCGACTTGTAATTAAATATTACCTGTTGGGCAATAACATATGTATATTTATATATTCCAAAACATGTTTAACTATGCAAAGTAATTTCTCCAGGAATTTAATTACTCATCTAACACTTTAATAGCTCATACAATTTAACTAAACCTGCGTCATATAATCCACGAGACCTGTATACACATATATGTATCTAGTACTAATTATTTGATCAAAAATTCTTTCGTCGTTAAAAGAACTCCCCTAAAATCCAAACGAATAATTTTTAGTAATTAATGCAGGGATGAATGGAGAGTATACAACGCGGTTCTTCGTAAGTCCCTCTGGGATTTCCGAACTTTAACAACGCAATAATCAAGACAGACTAAACAGAAACAAGCAATATGAACAAACACAGAAACTTTCCGAGTCTGTTTTTTAAATTTGGTATCGTGGTGAGTTTGTGAATTTTATCGCTAGAAGGCAGCTGTGACGAATTATGACGTAGACAGGGAACAAGAAGCGCCCTATGAGTTCTTTTTAGATTTGCTCACACATAGTATTGTGAAATACCTAGTATAATCAATATTTAGAAGAAGGCTAACAAAAAAATTAATTTTATGAAATTTTCACTTAGTGTATTACCTAAATATTTTCTAATTAAAAATAATATGAAAGTAGAAACATAGTTTCCAACTATTATCACAATATTAACGTGACTTAACCTAATCAGTTGTTCTTTTGTCTTTATGTTCTTTTCACTGTTCCCTTTCTTTCACTTTTCCTCTGTCATTATCACTACACCTAATCTACTTTTATTATAGTTTCAATCAGTTTAGTATTAGCTTTGTCAGGATCATAGGAATAAATCCCAGTAATGACGTTATGTACTCAATTTGAATAACCTCAATTGAACTTTTTTAGCGCTTCTTTGCAGCATTTCACACGAACTCGCTTTTGAGCTTCTGTCAAATCGCGTGGAAGCCAACGATTGCGAAGCTTCAACGCGTTCCTATGTTCTTGTAATATTGGATGTATTTCTTTCATGCTAATTCCCAAGGATACTTCAATCTCACTATATGTGACATGCCGATCTCGTTCGTACAGCATCAACAATAGTGGCAACAAAAAAATTTTCAGGATAACCTTCGAAATTTGTCTGTCAGTGTGCCGCGTCCACGCTAAAATTCGATGCATCCATTGTAAATACTACTCGTGGATGGTGCTTTATCCTCAAAAACTAAAGCCGATCTATGCATTGCTTCGGCGTTAAAGCACATTTGAAGTTAAAAAAGCTACGGCAGGATCATTTTCACGCGAAAGTTCTAGTTTTACATAAAACTACTTTCTTTTAAATACTATGTAAACAAAACTAGATCACTTAACGGGGAACTATCAACTGAATTATAGACTAGAAATATCAAATTTTACGAATATTACAGCTGACAAAAAAGAGCAACAATTAAACTACTAGATTTTAAAAATATTTCCAGCAGACTATCTTTTAAACGCTGTATAACTACATTATTTAAGTATGAACTATCGCCTGAATTGTAAGCTAGAAATATCAAATTTTACGAATATTACAGTTTACAAAAGTGTATCACTTAAACTACCAGATTACAGAAATATTCTCAGTAGACAAACAAAAATAGATTACTTAAATACACGAACTGTCAACCGAATTGTAAGTTAGAAATACTAAATTTTATGAACCTCATAGTTGGCAGAAGATGGCTCCACTTAAGCTACTAGATTCCAGGAATATTCCCAGTAGAATACTTGTTTTAAACGCTGTGTAAACAAAACTAGATCACTTAAGTACGAACTGTCAACTAAATTGTAGGTTAGAAACATTAATTTTACGAATATTGTAATTTACAAAAGGGAACATCACCTAAACTATTAGATTCCATAAATATTCCCTACAAACTACTTTCTTTTAAACGATGTAACGGGTCTTCCAATAAGAGGCTTCATTTTGATATGTAAAGAAAAACGAGTATTTTTAACCGAAATCATCGGATGTTTATTTAATTGTAAAGAGGAGGGTATGCCATTAATAATAGAAAATAATATCAGCCAAATGGCCGCCACGGATGCGCTCTCAGGACCATATTCTTTACATGAAATTTTCCATCACCAATTCGCACATTTGCGGCTGTATGTCCTCGATAACTACACGAATTCCATCTTTGAGGTCTTGAATCGATTGTGGGCCTTTGGCATGGACCTGATCTTTCACGTAGCCCTAAAGAAAAAAGTCTAAAAGTGTTAAATCACAAGATCTCGGTGGCCAATTGTGATCGTCTTTTCGAGAAATCACACGCTCAGTAAACTTTTCACGCAAAAGAGCGATGGTATCGTTACTTATGTAGCACGTAACGCTGTCTTGTTGAAAATAAGCATCGTCCACATCAATATCTTCCGATTCCGGCCATACAAAATCGTTAATCATCGTTCGATAACGTAATCCATTCACCATAACAGTTGCTCCAGCCTCATTTTTGAAAAAGTAAGGTCCAATGACCCCGCCAGACCAAAAACCGCATAAAACAGTCACACGTTGAGCATGGAGAGGCTTTTCAACAATAATTCTTGGGTTTTTCGAGTCCCGAATGGAATTCTGCTTGTTAACTCAAGATCGCTTTTCGAAAAAATTCTGGATCAGTTTGATGCATTTCAAAGACCCAACCAGCAAGGACATGATGGTCGGTAGACGTAAGTTCTTGTGTTAATTGAACTTTAAAAACCTTAAGACCTAAGTCTTTATGCAAAATGCGGGGTAATGTCATTTGTGAAATGCCCAATTCCTAAGATCGACGAGAAATGAATAAACCTGGGTTTTCCTCAACACTATGGGCTGCAACAGCAATATTCTCAGTTGTTCTAGAGCGACGTACACGAGTTCGATTCTTTACATCACTAACTTGTCCCAACAGCTCAAATTTTTCCACCAATTTCACAATTGCTGGACGAGAAGGAACCTCTCGACGTCGACCCAAAAATGCTTTAGTTTTGCGAACTGTGAAATTTTCACTATTTCTATAGTGAATTTTAATAACTTCAATACGTTGTTGAAGCGTATATCGTTCCATTTTTATTAATGGCGTTTATTACTTGTCATCTGTCAAGTAGTTACAAGTCGAGTCATGACAACTGTTAAAATGGCGGGCTATTGAAAATGAAATGTCTTACTGGAACACCTGTGATAAACAAAACTAGATCACTTAAGTACTAACCGTCAACTGATATCAAATTTTACTAATATGACAGTTGATGAACGAAGGCACCACTTAAACTTCTAGATACCAGAAATATTCTCAGGAGGCTTAGTAACATTGTTTTTCCTCTCTATACTTCCTTTTTCCTTGTACTTACCGCTTTTTGAATGTCCTTTTTCATTATCTGGCTCCTTACTTCTATTTTGATCCTATCTAGTATTTTTTAACAAGAAAGTAGTAAAGTGAAAAAAGGTCACAGCAAATTGAATAACTATAATTTGGCGTAAAAGAAAATCTAATCTAACCTATTACTTTCGCAAAATTGAAAATTATTTAAATATTTCAAAACTAACCGCTAACATAATAAAAATAAAATCAATGAAGACTCCCTCGAAAAAGAACACGTCACCTCTTGCCGAATTTGCACGTCGCCCTGTCAAACAACATCGGTCCTTTCCAATTTTAAAACTTAATTCGCCTCCAAAACCTAATAAACTTTCCTATTTGTTGCAGGGGATCTTTCCTACGAACATGATGCAGTTTGCAGCTCACAAATCGGACGAGGGTAGTCCACCCCCTATTGAAACTACCAACCCTTTGAATGGTGAGTATTATGTTTACTCGAAGTTCCCGAATTATTTCCGAATTAAAGGGTTTTTTTATTATATTATATATACATATAGCATATGTGTGTGTCTATTGATGTTTTTGTGTTATGTCATAATTCGATATTGATGAACGAAAATAAACGCATCAGTCTTTAGTGCGTGTGTTTGGAAAGAATAATTGCTATTTTAATGAAATATTTGCGCGAAAAGTGAACAAAATTAAGTTACTCTGAAATTAGGACTGTGTAAATTAGAAATTTCCGCGGCCTGAAATTCCCAGACAATATCTCAATAAATCTAAGTATTATTTAAAATAAGAACGCCGGGTTACGACATGTACGTTGTATGTTTGCCAATTTTCGCGTAATTTTATTCGTTACTTGCCTATTGTACTTAAAACATCTAAATGAGAAATATCTAAAACAATTTAAAAATATACACATTATTATTTAGAAATACAATGAATTATATTAAATCCTGCATATACAGGAGTCAATCAAAAATAAACGTAAATTTATTAAACGAATTTCAGAAATGCATTTTAACAATGAAGGGAATTTAACAAACCCACCTTAGTAAGAAATATTAGGTTAATGTATAAGTTCGTTATTTTTATTGAACTCAATGTTATTAATTTTTAACAAACACAAATTAAATAATCAAGAATATATTCTTCTATATTATTTACGATTGCTTCCCAGCGATTTGACTGAAGAAATCCGGTGCTTCGGAAGTGAAAAAATCGCCAAACCAATTCTGAAGCGCATATTAAAGGAGATTCCTCGAAGGTTGTTTACTAGAGAGCGTTAGAGATGGGTATTTGATGGAACTATATCAGAAAAATAAAACGGATCTAGAATAACCTCCCAACCGAGCTCTTGAATAGCCACTTTTGCAATTTTAGCAATATGAGAGCAAGTATCGTGCGACAAAACGTTTATCTAGTTTTTCTTGAAACGCAATCTTAAACTAATGGCTTTGTTGATCGCAAATCTCAACAGTAACGGTTACATTCCTCGAAAACCATTCATAGTGGCCGACGCCACTTTTATCCCATCAAATAAGCAACATCAATAGTTTTCAACTAATACAAACCTAAATAGTTCAGTTCAAATGCTTTTTCACATATATAAAGTAATATTTTGTCTTTGTTATTTTCAATGTCTGCTTCCGTTCAAGCTCCATATATATATTCCCCTTATCGTCACTATAACTTCCAGTTATTACGTTATCTTTCTTCCTTTATTATAGTTTCAATTGATTCACGTAAGCTGATGAAATTAGCTCACCCGGATAAGTATCAACTTGTGTTCGGTGAGTTGCCTTTTCGTCAGAGCTAAGTCATATTTTTCTGTTTTTAAAGTTAACAGAAAGGCACCATTTTTCGTCATCAGTAACAATGTGGAACAAAAACGGTCGATATTATTGACAAGCTGAACGGTAGCGAGCTAGCAAGGAGGCGTAAATGTTGACACACTGATTCCATTATAACGACCAATTTCAAGTTGATTGGCATGAGTCATCATAAATTAAAGCTTTTAGACAATCTTTATCAAAATTCAATGTTCTTCCTGAACGTTGTCAAAATTGTAAAATTGAAATGGAGAAAACCAATTTCATACTGTATTTTGCCTAACTACGTTTTCTCCGTAAACGGCACAAAAGTTTCTAGCGACTTCCAATGCATTAAACTCCTCTGTTGAACTCGAACAAAAGATATATCGAAAATACTCATTTTTTTTAACTTGGCATTCCATTTTCTTTTGTCAATAATTAAAACAATCTTCACACAAATATGCAAATTATAAAACTATCCAATTAAATAATAATACAACATGAAAAGAACTTTGGCAAAAAGAATTTTTACATGACTTCCATCCTAAAAACCAAAAACACTACAAACTTCTGCGGCAGCCTGAAATATAGACGTATCTTTAAGCTTTAGCGTCAACCCTAATGCTTCCGCGTTTTCTCTTACAATGATCCAGATACATAAAAATCGTATTAGTATCGATTTGGGCGGAACGGGAAACGTTTAAGTTATAAATTATAAAAATATTCCATGTTACATCTAAAGTTGTATTAAAGAAAAAAACGCTTCAATTCAGCTGATTACATTCTTACTCCAATAAACAGCCCCAGTGTTTTTGAAAATTTAACAATAGTATATTGTATTCATTACTTATCTTCCGTACAAATATTACTATTATGATACCTCTAAAATCCTAGAAAACTGTAACGAAAGTCTTGTCAGACGACGAGCGAATTTTAACTTTGACAAGCCCAGCGTACTATTACTTTTTTCCGATCTTCACCCATATGTGATGTGTGATGTGTCTAAAATTCGACGTACAGTAATGCACTCAAAATATTGTCATTGGTGACTATTCATTTCATCTCATAACAATTTAGGAGTCCTTCAATATCAAGTCTTGCGTTGTTTTGCTTTTTAATTAAAGGATATGAAACCCAGTCTCTACCCTATTACTCTTTGTTGTCATTGGAAAATCTGTTGGAAGCGGAAGTCTTTCTAAGTTTTCGTTTTTCATGGCACTTCTTGCACCATTGATAAATAATAACTTATAAGGGATGAGTTCCCTTAATTAAATTTAAAGCTCTTCCCATCTTTGCTAGATTTTAATATCGTCTAGAAAATATTAAAATCTAGGACGCGTTTGGTTGTTGTTAACTTATTGTACAGTTTATTCAACATGAGTCCTGCAAATTTCTATTTACGTCCTACTATTATACTTCCCTAAATGTCCAAGGAGTTCCACATTTGTTCTTTTGCAAATTTATATTCCTTTTATACTCGTTGATGCAACTATTTACCATTTTGCATCTCAAACACTAACACACAATTAAAAAATTTTAGCTTGTTGAAAACTCGTAATTTTCTGCTTATTACACCGTTACAATTAAGATAGAAATGAATGAAAAAATCCTGTCATCCGATGAGAAATCGAAGCCTAGTCGTCCGCTTGCCGGGCGGATACTCTACCATAGACCTACCAAGGACTGTGAGTTCCAATTTTTTAATTACACCATAAATCTCATTATGGAAGCAAACCTTTAAATGAAAACCCGCAGTAGATTTTATTAAATGCAAGTGCATATGTTTTTAATCATTCAATGTTATTTGCAATCCAAAAATAAACCATCGAGGTTAATTAAGTCATACTCGTAAATATACCAATTCTTCACGTCTCGTTCTACGCCCCATTTTACTCTGTTCACGTCAGCAAATCACGTCATCCTTCTCGAAATTGCATTGTAAGCAATTACACACAAAAATCAAGAACGTGGTTTATTTTGTTGGGGATGTATCCATGGTGTTTATTACATATTGTTTCAATAAAACAAAATAAAAAACAAACCCAAACGTTCCAGATGCGACTTTATTCATCATCTAAAACAGAATTCCGTAAAAATTCATCATTTTTTTTTAAATCAATGATTTTCGCTCCGTTCACAATGACGCCATAATTCCTTCTTTTTCTTACCAATATATTCCGATCTGAGCTGCATTTGCATTGATGAATAACAAACAATGGACGTATATACATTACTTTGTATATGAAGTTTGACATAAACTTGAAAACTGAATATGTTGTTTTGATTAATATTATTATTATTATTATTGTGTGGTGTCTGCGTGCGTAGGTGTGGTAGTTTTATTAAAAATTTGTCGGTAAAGCCATGGTTTTTTTCTCTTTTTAATACCAACACACATAAATTAAATTTCTGGTTTAATAACTCAGTTGTTAATAAAATGTGTTGAAAGACAAAAATAATTCTAACACGGTGGACTGAAATATAGTTATATTTTTTTATATGTATATATATATACGAGGGTGGTCCAAGAAGTACCCGACCCAACAAAGAAAACACAAAAATTTTGGAAGGAAATATATTTATTTTTCAACATAATCTCCTTTCAGCTCTATACACTTTTCCCATCGATACTCAATAAGTTCGATACTCTTTTTATAATAAGAACTGTCTTGCTAATCAAAATAGCTACTAACTGAGGACATCACTTCTTCATCGTTGGAAAATCTTTGACCACTGAGCCATTTTTTCAAGTTTCAGAACAGAAAATAAGCCGAGGGGGCTAAATCTGATGAATAGAGTGCATGAGGTAGCAATTTAAACTTTAGTTCATTAATTTCAGCCATTGCAATAACGGATTTGTGAGCTGGTGCATTGTCTTGATGAAACAACGCTTTCTTCTTAGCCAAATGTGGCCGTTTTTGCTTGCAATAAGTTCGCATAATACTCGCCGTTGATAGTTTTTCCTTTTTCAAGATAGTCAATGAAAATTATTCCACGCGCATCCCAAAAAACCGCCTTCTTTGGAGCCGGTTCTACCTTTTGAGTCCATTGTTTTGTTTGTTCTTTTGCCTCGGGTGTGAAGTGATGGACCCATGTTTCATCCACGGTTATGAAACAGCGCAAAAGTTCTGCTTTGTTGCTGTGAAACTTCGATAAACACTCAATTGAAACATCTTCACGACACTGTTTTTGCTCGAGTGTGAGCAAACGCGGCACCCATCTTGCACACAGCTTTCTCATGTCCAAATTTTCAGATAATATGCGATGTACAGTACATTTTCAAATGCCTACTACGTCTGCTAGCTGGCGCACTTTCAGTCGACGATCATTCAGTACCGCTTTTCTTTACTATTTCTGAAGTCGTCACCTCATTTGATCGACCACTGCGATGCTCGTCTTGGCAGTTCGCACGGCCTCGTTTAAACTCTGCTAGCCCATATTTCACTGTTGTAAACGAAGGCGCAGACTCACCCAGAGTAGAATCCAGTTCAGCTTTTATATCGGTTGGACTGAGGCGGTGATCAATTTTCTCCATTTTTACAAATTCACTGAAAACGTTCACTATTGATGGCTACCAAAATACTAAACAACGTGGCGTCTTCAAACTTGAAATATACGCTTTATAGATTGTGTACTTTCTAAAACAGTGATATTTTCCAAACAGGCCGGGTACTTATGGGACCACCCTCGTAATTACACCTTTTCTGTTAATCTATTCTCGCTACTTCTGCCTCATGGATTCACTCAATTTGTCCAATTGTCTGTACACTTCCAAATTAATTGTGGAATTATCTGCCAAAAGTCCAAAAAAAAAATCTCTTTAAATGCCACCAAACAAAGTGCTCGATTTTTTAGTATTCGCTTTCGAAATGCTTTGAACTGGGTCATACATAAATAATTTCTGAAGGGAATCATAACTGGGGAGTTATGATTCCCTTCAGAAATTATTTTCTTCAAGCTTTACCAGCAAATTACGTCAACGCGACGAAGAAAATATCTTTCTGTTTAAGAGCATACATACTATAAATATCCAGCTTTTACGTGAAATCAAGCCGTTTTGCATGTTCGTGAACGGTCGACATTGATAAATTTAATCTGGTAGCAATTTAATTTATCGTATTGTTGTTCAGCAGTTTGATTAAATCAATAACTCTATTTTGTCGCCATCAAATTCAACTGACCTTACAGAATGAGATGCAACCTCGACATTGACTTTACTAGAAAGAAATTTTCCAAACCACTGGCGTTCTGTTAAGGCTTCTGCTTTACACATTTCATAGAACTTTTTTCTTGCTTCGACTGCGTATTTAGCTTTTCGGTAACAAAAAAGGAAAATATGTCGAAGTAGATTTGACTATATTTACTATTGTCGTCAATATTTTTGTATACAAAAAGTACATTCCATCCTCTATATGTTTCCAGATGTATATAAATGTTTAATTATATTTATAAAAGCATAGTTCCATACCAAGGCATTTTTTAAATCTTTCGTACATTTCTAAATAATTCATATTTTCTTTTGCAAGAAATTGTTTAACTCCCAACTTTGCAATTAAAGAGAAAACATCTCTACATTAGCATACAGGCAACTGCCTTAATGTCGGGGCTTTTGTCTCCACGTAGAGTAGTATTTTTTTTATAAAACGTGATTCATCACCAGAATTAAGTAAGTTACCGTAGTAAAGTATTTATTCAGACCAACGATACTGTCCAAAAAAATTAATGAAAATAAGTTTATGAAGTACCATTATTTTCCTTCTATGTATATTAAAATTACTGAAATGGTTTAAGTTTATCATGGATGCTTAATTCATAGTAATAATAATAATAATATAGGATACATTAATTATCGAAGACTTCTTAGAAACGATTATCGGTTCAAATTGAAAAGAAACCACAGCATTGCCATTTGAATTCCTATAACTCTTAAAACAATCGTAACCAGTTTCTTACATTAACATTTAACAGAATCATGAAATATTTAGTAATAATAATGATAGTAATACAATTCTGATACTTATCACTAAGTCAGGGATATTTAGACATCGTGCATAGGCGGCGAGCAAAGCTGATATAGATGTCTCAAAAGCGCAGTTTGTGAGACATACGAAAGACGTACGATAAGGACCGCAATAGAGTATGAACAAATAGTATTAAACAATATATTTATGATCATTGTTGATAAAAACTTGCCTACGAGAGAAGTATTAATCAGAATTTGTCGATTAAACACCTGCAACATCTAGCAAAATCTGAATTTTTTCATAATACACTACGAAACACACTTATTTTCGTTATTTAAAGTACACAGCAGTGTTTGCACTTTATCCACTAATTTTATTTGATCTACTAATTTTAATGAAGTATTTTTCAAGGTTTTGGTGGCATTTGCTAGTACAATGTAAATCGCATGAATAATTTGTAAACCCGTGTGAACACAAGCATTGTTAAATTTTATCTGACTTTCTTTGATGGCTATCGATTCTCTTGGGTTGAACTGTAATAACAGGGATTTTATTGTGTAAAAATTGTGTTGAATAATAGAAAACTGCTTCTAGCCACGTGCGCACGTGTAAGAATTGGTTTTAGTGGTTCTCGTATGTCAGGATAGTGTTCGTGAAATTCGCGTATCCTTTTCGGAAATTTCAGGAAAACTTTTTTGGTACTACTCATTAAACCATCTACAACTATAATTTTTTCGAATAATCTCTGCGATCAGATGTAATGCATGTAACACGCAAGTTACACCTCACTTTGTTTAAGGAAACGCGTCGCAGATAATATTGACGGACCGACAGCAGTAAGGAACATCAATCCATGGTCTTTTGTCAATTCAAAATCTTGTATTGTACGTAGAATCACACTATAAATAGCTTCGCCAGTACAGTTTGACAACCTTTTACTAGCTAATAAAAATGAAGACTACTGTCGAAGAGGTTCCAGTGTACCTACTACAATTATATTCAAAATAGATTTTTTTACAATCTATATTCTCATCACATCTCTAGTTTTTTTTATTTTTTAGAGCAGATTTAATACTAATCTCCATTTTTCGCGCTCAAAATGTAAATAGTTGCATAACATTCGAGCGATTGGCAATACGTAGTCTGCATTGTATGTACTCCAAAACCGACGAAACGATTCCTTTTCTACTATCCTAAATGGTAGATTACAAGCTGTCAACATATAAATTATATGTAACACAAACTCTTTCTGAGATATCGGATGATATCTGTATGTTCGTATGCTTGTGTATTTAAATGTCTAAAGCAGTTTTTCTTCTTCCAACAGAGGAACGATAATACAGTAAACAAATTACTTCGGCACCTTCGTATATTAGGTCTGGGAATCGCCCGATAAATTTATTTACACTGTCCTGATACAGCAGTCTATTATTATTCCGTTTTCATTGCGCTACAATGCGATATCAAATAATGATCGTTGTTAACGCAGTAAATACCTGTACGTAACTAAATTTACTGCATTCTACAACACGCCCAATGTTCGTCGATAATAGCCCTGACTAGCCGGAGACATCCGTACCACCTCTCGCCGCTCATGCATGGTGTCAAAATATCCCCGCTTTACTTATCACAGTATTAAAAGCATTGTTAATAAATAATTAATATGAAACTCCAGATGCATTACATTTTAGGGTTATGTACAGTATAATAAAAAATGGCAATATCGTTGGCACACCTGAAAAAAATAGTATTCAAATGTTTCAACTTCACATCTACTTGGAATTTGTCAGGGGCGTTGCTTATGCATTTCGTATATTGTGGTGTATTATAAAAAAATTAATTTATAATTATGTTAAATTTATTTATCACTTATAATTGATTTTATTTATATTTAGCATGATATAATTTAAATTAACAAATTTAAACAGAAATTTTATCAATTACATGCATATATATTTTTTCTAATGAAAGAATTATTAATAATATTAATAAACTATGAATTATTTGCAGTGAATAAAGAATATTTAATATTAAACAAACTTGCTACAAACAAGATACTTATACTATTTACTTTGTTTGAAAAACACAGTCTATTAACATCACTAGCATTTGCCCAACTCTAAAATGCTTCCTTGTACATTTTATATTGCGATAAAAATATGTGAATGTAACTTTCATTTAACAATTTTATATGTAAAATATGTGTAATGACTTATAACAAGCAGGTTTTATTATAAAAAGTTTAAAGTATCCTAAAACATGAAACCTAAACCAATATGAAAATTTCTGAAACCAATAGTATATACACATAAAAAAACAATATTAGACTATATTTACATATCTACAATTATGTACCTGGCAAGTTTTTAGTGCTATTTCTTCTAAGTCTCCCAAATTTCCAATGGCCATGGGGTATTTAGTTAAGGTACTAATTCATATAATAGCCACAACAGTTCTCCCTGTAGACATGCTACGTCACAAGCATCCGAAGTTGCATTAAGTCATTACTTAATGTAACTTCGGATGCTATAAACTAGTATCAGCTATAAACACACTTGTTTATAGCTGATACTAAAGCAGCACCTTCCATTGCTCTAGTGCAAATTACAGCTTTATTATTGGGTATATTAACCCAAGATCTTATCGATACATCCTTTCCAATGTCTTGTTCTCTTTTATATTCATTTCCTTTACCATGTCATATATCTTCTGCTGTTTCGGTACCATTCTCCCCAATAATAACCCGTGCACGATCTTCAGATAAAACCAAATGAACATCTGAAAATCCCAATGTGTGAAAAACATCTATGACAGTAAAAGCAATTTCAAAATAATCAAGCTTTCTTCCTGTTGGATAACTATATACATTTTGTAAGTGTGCCCTGTCTTTATAATAACTCCTTGTAAGATAATTCCACACAATATCTAAAACTTTTTTTTCTCTTGCTATGACACATCTATTGCTACTTTCATAATTGCGTGTAATTTATTGTATAGATCTTCTATAGGCTGTAATTGCAATACTGGGTGAGCTTTTGGCTCAATAACTTTTATAGTTAGTTTGACCGGCATATCAAAAAGTTTTCAAAAACACCAGCGATGATCGACAGTAATGCTAAATTTGGTTCATACATGCTTTCTAGTTAGTTCTACAACTGACGGGATATTCTTTAACAGGAATAAAGCTTTATCTCGATCAATAAAATCCGTCATGTAGCTATTCTACATTTTCTGTCAAATATCCAAAGTAAAGCGTCATGTAATTAATAAATGATCAAACTTCAGATTTTAATAAAAAACGACAAAATCGGTAGCATGCCTGAAAAAAATAGTATTCAAATGTTTCAACTTTACATCTACTTAAAATTTGTGAGGGGCGTTGCTTCTGGGTTTCGTAGATTGTGGTGTATTATAGCAAAATATAGCAAGTTCAATAATTTTGTTTATATAGGCAGATAAGTGAAAACAAGCTTTATCTGGGAAGATTTAATCCATTACATCGTCATAATCCTACAAAAAAGAAAATTTATGCATTTGATGCTGTATTCTACCTGTTTCTTGAGATAGTCTTCGAAGGGATGCTGTATTCTACCTGTTTCTTGAGGTAGAAGAGATTTGTCTGTTCTATATTTAAAATTCAAAGTGTGTAGTCATTGATACCGGCTGCCTGCATCGTGCGAGTAGAAAAAATGTAGCCCTGCCACGTGTTGGTTTTTGTAGTTTTTATCGTGTTATCGCAACTTCTTTAAAAATACTTTTAAAATAGAAAAACAAAATAATCTAAATAAATTATTAAAGTAAATACAAACATATAAGGCCCTCGGGCCTTGTAAATAGTATACAGCAGCAACAGCCTCAACTGCAGACGGCTAATACACAACGAGATCAAAATGAATATCCGTGTCTTCACACACAAACAGATCATGATTAGAAAAAAGTAGAATACAAGAAAAGACTACGATCTAGTCCAAAAACAATTAATATAGCTAAAAAGCAATCAATACTGCCTGAATATTGGCTAAGTAAACCAGCTACAGTAAAAAAACGATATAGTGAACTAGAAAATGAAAGTGCCACAAGCACCGGCACAGAAGATTAATCTCAAAAACCACCAAAAGCCCCCCAATTTTTGTAAACGGGGTAGAAAACATAATACCGTTACGAAACCTCGTAAATACGGTTCTCTTCGAAAAAATTTGTTTGAGCTTTGTAACATTCGTTGTTGTATATTTTCCTTAACTGCCGAAGTTTTAAGTCTACGTATATCCTGGTTTCCTCTTCAACTTAGCAAAATTTACATTCAATTTCTTGTATCACGTTAGTGATCTGGTAACATCTTAACAGACATTCTATTTCCACCCAATACCCTAATTCCTGCCTTCGACTCTGCAAATTCTTCCATCTTCTCCAAGATCTATTATGCGGCCCACTTTTTTTCCCTTCCACTGAAAAAAAGCTACTAATTTTATTCAATTTAGTTCGATTTTAAATTCCAAAGATTATAAATGAGGGACGTGTATTCACACGTTACTCTTATTATTGTTATTGAGTTGACCAAAAAGTTCGTGTTGATTTAATGGTAATGTTTTTTTTATTAATAATTACTTTAATATATTAGGTATTGACCTTTTCTATTAATGACCTCCTTCCAATCCTTCTGATAACTTCATAATTCCTCTATCACAGAAGTCTTGGACTTCCGACATATATCTTCCTTGACTGCCGTAGTTATAGTTTTAAGCCTACTTGGAGATTTTCCTTTAGACGGACTTCCGGATTCAAGAAAATGTTCACATGTTAATATTTTCTAAATAAATTAAACAGCTCAAAATCGTCTGAAAACCAAGTCATATATTTTTTGTAACAAAACTAGATTGAATATATTGATGAACCATTTGTTTGCTACTACGGAAATACGCTATAACAGTGAAAGTGTCTTATTCAACGGTAAATGTAATTCTCACCAGCCCAAGTACTAAGACATAGTGTTATCTATATTATGTAGATAATATAAATAATACGAAATTAAGAAACATAATTAACTACGCGTATAAACCCTCACAAACGTCCTCCCAATGGCATCCATAAATAATGTAGAATTTTAACAATACATTAGTTGTAAATTTAATAACTGGAAATTTTCTGTTGCCAAAATGCCAACTTAATCAATCATTTTTGATCTCACTGTATATGTTATATTGAATTCTACATTAGTACTATATGGTATAATGACATTAACAAAAACTTTGTGTTTTTGTTATTTTCGAGTCAAATTTAGATTAATATAGAAAGCTTTCCTCGCTCGTTCGTTTTCCAGAAAGATTCATTAAAATCATATTTATTCACATGCAGTTGGCATCTCTGCATTACTAAACCGCTCACATAAGACTGCCCCATACCCATGGTACAAAATTAAATCTGTCTTCGTCAATTTAAGGCAATTTGTATATTGTTAAAACATGCTGCATTAGTGTCAGTACGGTTATATTTTTAAATGAGGTTCATGCCTTTAACTTAATTAATTTCAAGTGTTTGTGACGATAGGCCCGTGCAAGGGGGGCAGGGTACTCGGGTATTTTCAGGAGCAGGGGAGCTGGGACGAAGGCGACAGGAACAGCGTCAGAACAAAACAGTGCTGTTATAATTTTAATAAATTCAAACATGAAAGAAACGTTGTAATATCCCGCATGTCTAAATCCCGCATTGTGATTATGTAATGTTAACTTTTTCTAATTTAAATTGATAACCTAACCTATTTTTCTTAAACGATCACTTAAGTAATCGTACGTACATATATCTGATACCATTTTTTATCATTAAGAGAAGAAAACAAGTAATATATAAATTGAAAATATTTGTCCAATCATCTAAGTCTATTGTAAAGCTTCCGTCAGTATAAAATAACGCAAACTTTAAGAACAATTGAAGATTAAACTAAAAAATAAAAGTTTTATCGCACTGGAAAGCTTCGTAATTCAAAGCTTGTTAAAATTTCCGCGAAATTTGCAAATACTTTTGACTGCCTTTTATTTTTTTTTGTTTATAAATATGCTATGTGACACCGAATAAAAGTATATATTTTAAACCAAATTTTGTACAAATGTTACGTTGACAATAATAAATTTTAAAAAAATAGCAATAAACCTTTTTATAATTTTTTTTTTTGCTGAAAACTAAGGACAAAAATAGTTTCTCTTTTCTTTATTTTAGAGCAGTTTAATTTGGTTATTCGATTGTAACTGTCTGTAGATATAAATTAGTGTATTAAAATGCTAATAGTTCGAAGACAACCAAATTATCGCCAGTTAAGCAATTTTGAAAGTTGTTGTATCATTAGACTACATGAGACTAGTAAAAGGCAGATTTAAAGAAATACGTAATTGCTAGAGATATTCATTGTTGGAGAGATAGGCAGATATTAAACAACATCGTAGAAGACGCTCTGAACAACCTAGAAGAATCACAGAACAATAAAATATCACACTAAGTTTGCTCGCCCTTAGGGATCGACGTAGTATCTCAAAGTCTTTATTAAATGTTCTTTTTCTTCTTTTATTTCCTTTTTTCTTCTTCTTCTTTTTCTTTTTCTTCTGCATTTTATGCGCTTGGATTGATTTACTATCGTCCAAGGCTAATACCGTTTCTTAATAGTTGGCATTAGGCATTGGAATTATAATGGTGTAATATAAAGACAATTTTGAATGAACAGTGGAAAATGTCGTTTTCTTAGATAAACCTCGTTTTTGTTTGTGGAACCATATTGGTCGTAGGCGAACCCGATGTCGAAGAGGCAAAAAACCGTTTGTAAATTTTTCGGTAGAACATGAGACTGCACTTACTAGAGAATTGATGGTTTGGGGTGGAGTTAACGTAAGAAATAGGACGCCTTTAATATCCCTTCGATGTTATTTAAATGCTCAAATGTACATTTACAAAATTCTGAACCTATTCGCCTTCCAGCAGACCTGTAGTCCATAAGACATGTCTGGAATATGATAAGTCGAAAGGTTGATATGCTTGGTATCCCTCCAATGAACTTAAAACAGCTATATGAATCCTTAAAACTTGCCTGGAATGAGCTTCCACAGAAACCCATATAACATTTTATTAGAAGCATACCTGGATATAAGTTCACGTGGATCAGAAACCCATTACTGGGTTTTCTCTATATACATAGGATACAAATTTTTCATTGAGAACTTAATCGTTAATTATTCTCAACAGCATTCACTTTTTTTACAATTTCATCGGATATTATTTATTTATTATAAATATAGGACAGACAAAGAAGAATCGGGGTGGGGCTTTCAGTTACCAATTAAAAGTTCAGTTAAAAATTTCGAGCTTAGAAAATATATACATACCAAGTAAAGGATAACCTCTGTCGTCATCATGAGACGGCGATGAAATTTTTATAAAAATGGAAACAAATTAAGTGTGTAAGAAGAGGATAATATTAAGCGTATTTATTGTTATATTTTTATGTTTTTATATTTACATATTTTAACATTATCTAATTTATACTTTGACTATATTTTATGATATGTATGTATATATATTTAATGAAATAAATAAAGCTATATATGTATATATATATATATTTGAAAAGTGATAAACAAATTAGATATTGAATGTGAAATGTGAACTGAAAACTATATTTTATAAGGTCCATATAAGAAGAAACTGACATCTATTAATAAGGTATTCAAATTTCTAGTATATATAAACTATATCCATGAAAAAGGTGAAAAAAAGTGAAAATATTACACCATCTATGAGCGGAATTAAGAAAGGAAATTAAATTGAAAAGAAGCAAAAGGACAATTTGGTATGAATAAAAATATAAAGACATAATTTGTGATAAAAGCTTGTCTTTGTAAATATTACGTAATTATTAATATGTACTTTTAAAAGAGGGTAATGTAATAATGGGTGTCTCAAGATTAACGCAAGATTTGAATTTGTCGCCATTTGTGCAGGAAAGTGTTGGCAACCCTAAAAAAAACAATTCGACAGCTGACAGTTTTGGGTTAGTAAAAATGGTGCGTTAGAACGATAGAACAACGTGTCTTCATTATTGAACAATATTTCAAAAATAATGAAAGCTTGGCGGCCGCAGTTCGAAAATTTCATACAAAATATGGTCGGAATAGTGTTTTAACTTCGTCAACTGTGAAGAGATTAATTGAAAAATTCAGGGAGACTGGATCCGTTGGAGACGCCAGACACACTGATTGTCCAAAAACAAGCCGTTCAAATGTCAATATCGAAGCAGTGCTTAAGAGTGTCGGCGACAATCCAGGAAGCGCAATTCGGCGTCATGGACAAGAATTGCAAATTTCAAGAAGCTGACTACATCATATACTCACTAAAGATCTGTGTCTACATGCTTACACAATTCAATTAACACAACAACTGAAGCCTAATGACCATGCACAGCGAAGAGAGTTCGTTGAGTGGATTATTGAACATCAACAAATGGATGTTGATTTTTCGAGCGAAATCATCCTAAGCGATGAAGCACATTTTCACCTTCATGGTTTTGTTAATCGCCAAAATTACCACTTTTGGAGTTCTGAGAACCCACATGTGATTGTCGAAAAACAAATGCATCCACAACGTGTCACTGTTTGGTGTGGATTTTGGGCTGGAGGCATAATTGGACCATACTTTTTGAAAATGAGGCTGGCCAAGCAGTGACTGTTACTGGTGCTCGATATTGCGACATGATAACAGAATTCTTTCTGCCGAAATTGGATGATATTGATGTGGCCAATATGTGGTTTCAACGAGACGGTGCCACATTACTGCTTGAGACATTTCCAGGTCGTGTTCTCTCTCGTTTCGGTGATCAGAATTGGCCCCCTAGATCGTGTTATTTAACACCATTAGATATCTTTTTATGGAGTTAATTGAAATCACAGGTCTATGTCAACAAGCCCACAACCACCCGTGCATTAAAGAAGGAAATTCAATGCTGCATCAACGAAATTCAGCCACATTTGTGCGTAATGGTCGTGGAAAATTTCGACAAACTAGTGGCGTATCTGCATGCAAAGCCGTGGAGGCCATTTGCACGATGTGTGATTCCATAAATAACCCTATTCTATGTATTTTATGAGTCAATAAGAAAATAACAATCAAAAGACGTGTTTTTTATTTAATTCAAATCTTGCGTTAATTTTGCGACACCCATTAGTTAAGAAGGATAGAATTTTTACAAGAGTTTATTAAATATTCATTGTTGTTGATGTATGTTACACAGATTTAAAAAGTTATAGTAAATATTATAGGAAGTTATAAACATTTGTAAATGTTAAAATATGTAAGTATTTTCTTATTATGCAAAGAAATAAACATTAATATTAGCTAGTATTAACTATATTTATTAAATCGTACAAAATTATTTCAATTTCTTTAGTAAATTTTTATGTTTTTTATATTTATTCTATTTAAGTACAAAATTACTGAACATTCAGTAATAGAAATCAAAATTCCAAAAACTTCATCACTGCTTTAAGTCCTTCAACTTCAATAAATTCTAAAATACACAATTCGTCAAAATACTACCTTTTAACATAACTTTTTTTTCAACGAATTATATATGCGCTATTATAACATCACTAATGTGTTAGTGTAGTAATTTTCAAAAAATGTTTCAAAAATTTGACAGACTCCGTAAAATGAATACAGAGAATACGGCAAAATTAGAAATCGAGTCACCAACATTCGTACATCTATTTATCAAGCCAGAGACCTTTTCGTCGAAAACAACAATTCCTAAGTGCTCACCGTAAGGCAATTAATTGGAGAATTGACCCGAAAGAGTGTAATGTCATGAAGTTATTTCTGATCACCTTATGGACTCGCATACACACAAAAAGATTGGTGATGAAAGGAGACGGAACGATGAAAGATCATCGCACCATATAATAGTTTCGAACAAGAGGCCAAATGCAAAATAAAGTAGGACGAAAGAGGAGAAACTAACTATAGGGATACTGTTTCTATTAAATTTATTTGCGGCTGCTGGACGATTTTTAATTTACAAATGGCAAATTTTTGGCGAGCTGCTTCGCTACGAAATTCCGTTTGACCAAAAATTCAAAGCCGCGTTTTACGTTTAAAATAGACAACGGCAACTATCCGTTAATTTGCAGAGTTAATTAAAGTTACGACACCCAACGTCGACTTCTTCCTTGTCTCCGTCGCAAGTCGTCTCTCTTTTTTTTGAGAGTTTACGTTCGATTTACACTCATCCGTGGTGTGAATAATTCTGTCTTCTTCCTACCTAATTACTTCTTCTTTATCATAATGAAATGCAGCGGTGACTGTTATAGTAAGGAATTACAAGTGGGAAATTCTGTTTTAAATTATTAAATTCCTTATTTCAGATTAATGTATTTATTTATATATATAATAAACCTAGCAATATTAAGAGTATAATCACTTCACACGTGAAACTCCTTTTTTAAAATATTATATATACAGTCATGTGCACGAATATAACAGTGGTCTTAAATTTACTGTAATATCAATTTATACGTTAAATAAAAGAAATTCAAACACTTTATTCCAACATGTTACATAACTATAACAATAAATAAATACCAAAGAGAGAATAAAACTGTTTATATTCTAGGACAAACAAAATAATTGTGCATTAAAATAGCAGTCATGCCAAAATACTAACCAAATGTCATTTTTACTTAGTTAATTGGATTGAAACACTTAATACTTTGTTGCCTCACTTTATTGTTTATCACCTCTTGACACCTGTGGGGCAACGAGTTCACCAGTTGCGTCGCCTACATGTCTCTGTTGAAATAGATTTCCATTCGACTTGGCATATTCTCCACAGATCGTCAATAATTTGCGGCTTAGCAGCAGATACAGTCTATTTCAACTCCTCTTATAAATTTTATGGGAGTTAAGTCTGGCAATTGTGCCGGTCAACCCAAAATGCGAATGTTATTATCTCGAAACTTTTTCACTATACGAGAAACGCTTCGGATCGCTATCCTGCATATACAACCATCTCAGTGGCAGCACAGTTTATAATATGTTCACATAGATATCAGTATTTATTTTGCCTTCTGTTTTGTGTAAAGAGCCTACGCTATACCACGAAAAACACCCCCACAACATGATGTTCTAGCCTCCGAATTTTACCTTTTTGGTGCACTGGGTTTGAAATACTGTCAAAGGTCTTCGTACGTGTTGTGGGTATCTACCGGAATTAAATAAAACTATTTTCGATTCATCGGACTGCGGTACATTACGCCATTTCCTTTCGTCCCATTGTACGTGTTCATGAGTAAACGACAATCTACTTTATATTTGCCTTTTATTTAATTATGGTACCTTCCTAGACCTTCTTGCACGCAACTTGCCTTCAATCAATTTTCGTCTAATAGCAGAGGTGCTTATACAAAGGTGTAACTCACTTTTAATTGCAGTTGAATTTATGAACGGTGTCTTTTTTGCACAAGTTATAATATATTTCTGTTATCTCTAGGGCTAGTTTTCCTTTTTCCACCACGATTTTCTTTCACTTTTCTCAAGTTCTTAGCGTTTGCAATCATTTTCGCAGAACATGAGAGCGTATTTTATATAAACTTGTAGCTTTTACCTCTATTAAGTAGATCGATTATAATTGCTCTTTTTTCCGACAAACCATGTTTTGCTTGGCCATTGTTACAACTGAAATGGATGATTAAAAAATTGTTGAATTATTCTGCAGCGGACAGAACTTTATACGTCTGTACTCAGTGCCACCAGCTATGGTACTGCTATTTTAATGCATAGACAAACACAACGCATGACTAGAAAACTCAGTAATTCCGCCTCATATCCAGTACTTTACCGAAAACCATATGTATTCAGGGATTTTAAATAATTTCTATTGACATATTATTTAAAAGTATTAATTCAAGATTGCTAATTTTTTTCGTGCACTTGACTGTGTGTATGTATATATATATATATATATATATATATATATATATATATATATATAAACAAAAAAGAGCAATTATACTATATATATATATATATATATATATATATATATATATATATATATATATATACAGTTAATTGTAATATTTTAAAAAAGGAGTTTCACTTGGGAAGTGATTATACTCTTAATGTTGCTAATTTTATTTACTCTCAATTAAAAGAATTATGTTTCTTTAAAAAAAAATAAAACTACCGAATTTTCTAAGTCGGTCCGTAATGTTTCAGAAATTATTTATTTCTTTCTTTCCTTAGATAGTAGCCGATATCTTGTAAAATTTTAACAGAAAAATACAATAATCGGGTGAAACAATAAAAAACAAAAACTAATCATATTGGTCTATGTTTATAAAACCCGAAAACATTTTGGAATACGTCCATAATACAAACACAATAAAAACAATTTAACAACATTTAGTCAACCAATATAAAGACAAATAATGTTTGTCTTTTGAGATTAAATAAAATGTACTATCATATTATATTATTCTGCGCCACGTTTTGGTCCTTCAAACTATTGCTTCGAGTTTGGTGTCAAATTATAATATTTTATTTACTTTTTTTATAATTTTTCTTAACAAAATTGCTCCAGGCTAATTATTTTAGAATAATGTCTCAGACAATAAACAAATTCTCATACAATACTTTTATTTAATTAAAATAATAATATTTTTTATTTATTACAATATTCAAAAAATAAAAATAACTATTTTATAAAACAATTACAACATTTATTAAATCAATATAGACAGAAATTTTCTATAATAACATTTTAGAACGCTTATAACGTCATGAATATTTTTGAAACCATTGTACTGAACATAGTTTACTCAGACAAGAAAAGGAAATCAAAGCTAATAAATTCGCACTAACTCTAAACATGTGGAACTCATTTTCCTATATTTTGTGGTGCTTAAGCAGTTAAATTTGCTATGTGAGCTTTTTTGTTGCGCTTTTGTATTTGCTAAATATAAAATACATTAATAACTTCTTTCATATATTAGATTGAGGCTTTCATTTGAAAAAAGCTTCCTAGCTCTACGATATTTTAAATTAATTTTACGCTAATGGCTGTTACAAGTCCACAAATAATAACCAAATAGAGTCACGAAATATTTTCTGAACAGATGTTTATTATACTTGTTGCAAAACATGTGTTATTTAAATACAGAATTTGAGGCAATTTTTTATTTTGTTTGTAACTGCCCGAAACTTTTTTTATGCCGCCCTATATATTTTGCCTTTGAAGAAATGATTGGTAATAGTTTTTGAAAAATTAAGACAATTCAATATTACAGTTTTATAAATAATTTTAAAAGCATGGTAATAAAAATTACACTAAACGCAAATGATAAAATTCTCTCCTTTCCTATTAATGAATGTCACGGGGTGCTGGCCTATCACTTGAAATTAATCATTAACTTAATATTGCAAAAACAATTACGGATTAATAGTTTTTTGCAGTATCAACTTAAAAATTATTCTAGCAGAAACTCCATGACACCATTTATATTCAGGTCAAATTTTGAATATCGCCAATTCAATATATAGCCATAACTTATACACTGCGCTAGATACCTGCAGTCAAATAGATGTATACATTAATTTTAACAGCCGCGTACAATACAATTGACCACAAAATATAGTAGAATGAGTTCCACATAATATTCAGACTGGTGCGAATTTATTAGCATTGATTTCCTTTTACCTGTCTGAGTAAACTTCGTTCAGTATAATGATTTCAAATCGTCTATGTATCATTACCTGATGTCCTGTAGGGTCCTAATTTAGATCCGCTACTTTTTCGATCTACTCTTAACATCTGTTAGACTTACAGGTATTCTATATTTATATAATTATCAGCGTTTGCTTATGCGAATGACCTTAAAATGCATTACAGTTACAAAATAACAATGATTTGATTTCATCTGGTGTAAGCAAAACAATCTTTCATTGAATATTGATAAATGATGTGTGGTATGTAATGCGAAAAGAAAAGATGTCACTTTTTTAATTACAATATTGGTGATCGTGCTTTCACTTATAATGAAACGGTAGCTATATATCTGCAACTTCTAAAGCTGTTTCCGCAACGCTTGAATTTGTAATATGAAATTCACACTTCACTTGGTTAGCCTGTTCCAAGATTGTTTGCTGGAACATATACACGATTTCTACACTATGATATAGAACTAATTATGAAGCTTTTGTTGGAGCTAGCTGAATCTTGAACTAAATGTACCTATATCCTGTATTTGTATTACAATTATGACTATATTTCTCGCATTTCCATAGTCTAACGCCAGAAAATTTTTCACTCAATCCACATATTAATGGATTTAAGCTCGCTGATATTGTAGGATTTTATTTATTATCCATATTATCCATCACAAAACGGTACTTACTACGAGTTTTATTATGTTTGTGCACCTATTTGAAGGTGGCCATCATACTTTGAATTGCGTTGATCGAATGGTGGATATTTGTGAGCTTATGAGATCTTCTATTTGTAGATTGAGAAATTTTCTGGCTACTTTTATTATTTTTATAATTATTGCTTTTTGTATATATGTGTGTGTATAGATGGACTTATGTCTACAGTTTGTATGTGATAGAGAAATTGTTTTGTTGTAATACCTGTTACCGATATCACATCGGTACTATTGTTTCTGCTTCTTGATTCCAAATCTTTTTTAGTTTGATTGCATGTGATGACATTATTTATTTAATTTATATCATTTATATGTTTTAACCATTTGTTTTTGTTGTTTGTGTAATGTTTGTATTATTTGGTATCGCAATGTCTATTCTATAAGTTTTTTTGTCTTTTATCAGTAAGTTCCTGTTACACATAATTCGTTTGTCTATCTATATTGTACTGTCCCAGTATAGTTTATAATCATTGTTACCAAGGATACTTTCTGGGATGTATTTATAACATATTATTATCATAATCATTATTATTATTATCATTATTATTATTATGACTTAGATTTCCCACACTTTCTCAACTTAACACCAGAAAATTTTTCACTTAACCCACATATCATGCGGTTGAACTCGGACTGTACGCGACTGACACTACAGTATCGTTGTACATCATAAAACGGTAAATTAATACAAGTTTTATAACGACTTGTGTCTCTATAAGAAGCTATATTATTACTCATCATTATTATCAGTATATTTGTATTTAGATGCAAATAGAATTAGATTCCTCTTATTTTGTAATCAGAAATTTTCTGACGATTGGGCAGATGTTCAAAATAACAGTTTTTCATTATTTATTATTACTATTATTATTATTATCGTTATTACATTTATTTCTTAATTTCTTTATTCGGGAATCCCCGATGGGTGCATTCTTATGCATTAGTTACTAGCAAAATCTATTATAATGGTATATTTTTGGCGGAACATTAAAATCAGCCGGTCCTATTGTGTAAGAGAAAGAGTGCAGTGTCTTGCGGTTCTCTCGCGATTTAACTTTGTCTTTACCCGTATTGCATTATAGACTGAGTCATCTTTCCCAAACTCGAACGGTAAACGTATTACGACTTCCGTCTCACTTCCTCGCATCGACGCAGTCACTCGTACATTAGGTTTGTTTTTCCACTAAACTTTTTTTTTCGTTACGCGAACGTCGCATCGAGCGCCAACTATTAATTTCATTTGTCACATTTTATTAATGACCGCATCATCTGTTGTCTCTGCCGGCCGGTGGAGCCGTTTTAGCGGATTCCCGGTCAACATGAAATATTTTGTTTCCTGCTTTTCGAGAGATTTTTTTGTTATTCTTGTGTTTGTTTTTTTGTTACGGTCACGAGAAACACTTCAAAGGTTCGCCTCATTAGACTCGAATTACCGACTCCACGAAACTAATGAAAATTTGGCGATGTGATGCACCTGATCAATATGTTATACTTTCATGAGATATTTACAAATGATCGCCAATATTTTGTGAGATTTTTGTCAACTAGATGGCAAAAGAGTAATATTAAATAATATTTCATTCTTAATTTATGTGAAGATTTGAATATTTTTTCACGAAAAGTTTCTTTCAATTTCTGTGGATGTAGTGCTCTTTTAAATGATTGAGGATAATTTGAAATTGCTACCACGTAAAATTTTTCTAATGTTGGCATGACTTGAGATGTATATGCATCTTTGTTTTCTCTTCTGAATGAATAGTATTTAATGAACAAAGTAAAAAATAATTACATTTTTTAATTCAAATAAATATATAACAACTTAAGCTTAACAGACAGAAAAAGAAACTATTTTTATTTTTTGGAAAATGCTTCACAATAAATGTAAACGTCAATCAATTCTTCTGGCATTAATAAATATTCTTTCGAGTCGCTGATTTATATTTCTTATTTCCTACACAATTGCTGCTTGCAATTCTAAGTTACAAACCCTGCCTCAAATTTTAGCGCCATCTGCAAATATAACGTTTTTCATCGTAAAAAAACGAATTTAATGAAAAATATGTATCGTATAAGAAATGCTCTTGAATAAAATACTAATATTTCGTAATTCTACTCTTTACTCTTACAACTGCTTGCCCTCTTTGCCACACGTTCCACACAGGCTTTTATTGACTTCTTAATCATGCGATCATTTTGTCACACATCTTGGAAATTGACTTTCAATTCTTCATTCAATATGTTCCACCCAATTTCTATTAAGCTTAGGCAGAAAAAAATTCCCTACCATGAAAACACTGCCACCAAAAAGTTTACTACTCACTTTATCTTATGACAAGAGGTATGAATGAAGCTATAAGGACGTTCATTAGGATCCAATTCGTCTAAATATGGGAGCAGAATATCCTCCAACACCTATTTCTATTGATTTTGTTCCATCCTACCTTCACAGAGGCTTGGAACCTTCCAGCGTTATACAGTACCAGATAATAACGAACGTGTGTTACAGTTTCATCGAACAGGCTTCACTATATCGTTTAGAATTTTCTCGTCTCACAAAGTGAACCCTTTCTGATCTCTCTACTTTTGATTCGTCACTGAACACAATCTAGAGGTTCAAAAATCACACCAGAAGTGTTCCAAAAAAATGTTTTTTATTAATTAAAAAATGTGTATGCCCTTATTTTACCCCTTACCTTTCTCTAGTCCTCTATTGTGTAGATTTCATAAAGTTTTGCCCATGGAAAACGAGCTTTCTTCATTGCAGCCGTTAGCCTTTTAATTCGATATCTACATTTTAAGCCACCCTTATACAAACACTTTCGAAAACTTCACATCAATAATTCGTGTTCTTCATCAGGAAGAATTTTTTTGATAATTTTACTCGATCGCCCACGTTTTCTTCCGCTAATTTTATAATATCTCGATCAAGCCCAGTAATAATTATTCTTTCTCTGATACAAAACGAGCGTGCTGTACTTGTACTAGATATATTTTCTTCGATTAAAGCAGCACTACGTTACACTGTTCGCCAGGAAACTTGTATTTGCGCAATTTGTCTTTGAGGGTACTTTCGTGTGCACAACCAGTGGAAGTACTATTTTTTTATCATCATATATGCGTTTTACATAAAAACAAATAAAGTCACTTAAAGTAAACAAAACTATACAGCCTCACACAGAAACATAAACTGAAATACTCGACTGTTATATACTGTATGATTACAATAACCATTCATAACGCCCTTAAAAGAGCTCGCTCACAGTATACTAAAGAATATACTAAAAAGGAATATATTTTAGAATATACTAAAGAAACTTCAGATAACCACATTTTTCAAATTATTTATTTTGAAATTTACATTGGTTGGAGTGAAGAAAATTTTAAAATTATCAAGTGGCACTAATATTCTAGCCCGATTATAGATGGTTTCTCTTCAAGTAGCCAAACGAATGAAAATCCAACGCAATTACATCTAATAAGTGCTCTAATCTTTAGAATGCATCATTTCATAGTTTATTAATGAAAGTTTTTAATATTTTTACGATACTATTATATATTAAAAAATTAAAAATGATTGCATGATTAAAGAGTCAATAAAAGCCTGCGTGGAAAGTGTGCCAAAGAGGGCGAGCAATGGTAAGGATAGAGTGGAATTACGAAATATTAGTATTTTCTTCAAGAGCATTTCTTTTACGATACATATTTTTCGTTAAATTCTTTTGCTGTACGATGGAAAGCATTATATTTGCAGGCGGCCTTAAAATTTTGGTCAGGGATTGTAATATGCTATATAAATCAGCAGAGACTTGAAAGAATATTTATTAATTCCAGAAGATTTAATTGACGTTTACATTTATTGTGAAGCATTTTTCAAAAAATAAAAATAGTGTTTCTTTTTCTGCATAGTAAACTTAATTTGTTGTATATTTGTTTTAATTAGAAAATGCAAGTATTTTTACTTTGTTCATTAAATATTATTCATTTTTGAGAATAAATTAGTAGTAATATCAAAATTAGAATCATTTTTTAATTATTTCGCTAGCTATCGTATTATTAATTGAATGAAATTAATGAAAGTTTGATGGAGACTGCATAATAGATATATTCTTCTTAACCAATGGTAAAGTCATAAGTTATAACAGCCAGTATTGAATATATTCAACAAATACACAAAAATAAAAATAGAGCATCTAGTTCTTATAAACAGGTACCTGTCCTATTACATTTCTTTAAATATTCAAACTTTTTAAAAGGAAGAAATTTTCTAATAAAAAAACAGATAAAATGTATTTATATCCTTTCTAGTTCGCAGACTGAAATATCTTTAAGCAAAGAGAAGTTATTTTAATTAATAAATATTTATTTTCTAGAAACTAGATAATTTGAAAAGGTAGTTATGGTCTTTAATTCGATATTTAACATGCACCAAACAAATATTTTTAAGTTATGGTTCTAAGAAATTTTGTTTTTAACACTAATACTCGTAGTTCTATTAGATTTAATGTCAAATGATGTGGAAGAAAATATAAAATATTATACTCATTGTCATTCCCTTCACAAAGTTTAGTGTGTCTGTTTTAAACTTAAAATAACAAATTTAATTGTTCAAAAGTTACAGCAGCGACCATGTAAACAGCTAAGGAATTAAAAAGTTTTTAATGATATTCATTCTGTAAATCATAATTGGGTATAATAAGTAAGAAATTATATTGATTATAATTACATAATTCTTGATCAATTAAATTTCATAATTACTGCTTTTAAGGCATTCTGAATTACTATATAAATGAACTTTAAGACATCTGCTTTCTGGGAATCGTATATTACACCTTACGATTCACAGTAAATCACCAGCTTAAGTACTATTAATTATGAATAAATATTTATTATGCCAAGTAACTGCATTCCTTTCAAAATCACCTTTTATTATTTAATTCCAATTATGCAAATTATTTCCATCAAGTTTCAAAAATAATCAGTTGTGTTTGCCAAAAATCTATCGGTGATGCATACAACATCCAAATATAGCAACGACAATGCCAATAATTTAACTTTTGATTTATGAATTTCTTTCAAAAATCTCGCAAAACGACGGGACAACCAACAAAACTTTACAGGCTAACTTAATAGGAAGAAAAATTACACGTTACGGTACGACTCTGATAAATTTCATAGTGACCGTGCACTTGGAACTGCCTCTGTAATAAAACAGTAATTGCTATTTAGACACCTGTTCCTTTACGTTCACCAAAATATCCCAGAAAACCAAATATTTGCCTACAGTAAACATTAGTCGCAGACGAAAAAGACGACGGAATCCGACAACAGGGGGCGTTAACAACTTTCACACATTTCGACACTTCACGACAATAAATCTTAAAAGCATTTCAAAAGGATATAAATGGTGCAGAAGTTAGTATTCGTGGAGACAATTTAAATTATTTTTAAAATATAGTTATATATATACTCACATTACAGATTTCTGCATATTAATATATAGAACTGAATATATGTACATCATTTAAGAAAATATATTTATTTCATCTATGCGTGTTGAGACACAAATATCTAAATGAACTAAATCGTATACTTAAAGCGTTTTTTCTGTAACGCCCTTAGAATTTTTTTATGAAAGTTATATACATGCTCGGAACTAAAACCGTACACAAATTAAAACGTACAGATTTAATACAAAAGTTATATTTAAAGCATTACTTTTTTTTGGAACAATCACAATGAATATATTATTATTATTCATCATACAAATAAAAACACTACCACACTCTCTTAAGAAAAGTCAAAATATTAATAGGAAAATATAGTATCCTAAAAAAGCATGTTGTTCTACGAAAAGTAAAAAAAAACACAAGCAAGCTTCGTGAATAGCTAGACTGATGGAGTTTGTAAAAATAATGTTAAATCAACTTTTTTAATTTATTATCATCTTTATGAAATATTCCTTAATTATTTTGAGCAGTGTAGAAGAAATTAACCACTACAATTAATTTTTGGTGGTTGCATCTTCCTTGTGGGAGTCATAGATTTGTAGTGTATTATAGAAAATTAATTCAAATTAAAAAAAATATATTTAACATAATGTGAAATATTTAATACAATATAAATGAAACTGACAAATTTGGACAGAAATTTTATTAATTACACCACGTGCATATTTCTTTTCTAATGAAATAATTATCAATGACTTTAAATTGTGTACGAAGTTATCATTTTCTGTCAAACGGAGGTTATGGAATGTTTTATTATAATTTAATTAATGCACTTTGATATTCTCTTTATAAATTGTTTTATTTATTATTCGAAAACTAAGAAGATGGACACGATCTTCTTATAAACGTGAACTACACAAGACCAAAAATAAAAATGTGTATAAAGAAACTCCTAACTAAACATGTGTACCAGGTGTACCGGAAAATCATTACCGCTTTTTTCGTAAAGAAAGCTACATAATTTTCGAGAAAATAGAAAAGTTTATTTATTCATAGTATTGGCCATTTGCTTCTACACATCTTGCCCATTTTTCAGGCAATTTATGGATGCCATCCCAAAAAAAACTATTTGTCCTTTAATCAAAACAATTCATCAAGCCATTTTCTAACTTCTTCGAAATTGGCGAAGTGCTGTTCTGCAAGCGCGTGTCCCATTGATGCGAAAAGGTGATAGTCGGACGGGAATAGGTCTGGAGAGTACGGCAGGTGCGATATTATTCCCATCCATGTACTTTCAACGCTTCCTTGACCAGTTTTGCTGTATGAGACAGCGCGTGATCGTGTTGTCAAATCACTTTACCGTATTTTCGGATCAATTCTGGGCGTTTTTCTATCAATGCATGGTTCAAATTGATAATTTATTGTCGGTAGCGATCAGTATTAACTGTTTTACTAGGTTTCAACAGTTCCTAATACACCACGCCACTCTGTTCCCACTAACACAGAGCATTGTCGTGCGACTAAAACGATTTGGCCTTGGAGTCGATGAGCCGGCTTCGCCAGGTGATATCCATAGTTTTTCGCACTTAGGGTTTTTGAAATAAAACCATTTTTCATTCATCACTCGTCAGTATTCGATGGAGAAATGATTACCCATCATACCCTTGAAGCAGCATTTCACAGACGATTTCTCAATTTTTCATTTGCCTGTCATTCAATTGATGCGGTACCCATTTTCCCATCTTTTGGATTTTTCCCATTGCTCGTAAACGGTCGCTAATCATTTCTTGGGCCACATTTAACGCTTCTGCCAATTGTTTTTGAGTTTGGATTGGGTCTTCATCCAATAACTCCTGCAGTTTCGCATCTTCAAACTTTTTCGGTTTACCAAAACGTTCTTTGTCTTGCACATCGCCATTACCGCTTTTGAATTATCGAAACCACGCCTCACATGATTTTATGGTTGGAACATGCTCACTGTAAGTTTCTACCAGCAAACGATGACTTTCAGCGGCTCTTTTATTTTGATTTTAAATAAGAAAAGCAATGCGTGCCGCAAATGCACCTTTTCAGGTATGAAGCACATTATCAAAGAGGTATAAATCTATGACAATGTAACTGTCGCAAACTATAACATGTATGGCTTTGAAGCTTGATGTCAGTAGAATAAAATGACATATGTGACAAATCATAACGTTACGTACTTAGCCTAGCGACATCTTAGAAAAACCGGTAATGACTGTCTGATACACCCTTTTATATACAGACTTGTTCATTCTAGAATTAGATATGCGCTGTCCACAAGTGGAAAGAGTGCAGTTAGGTTAAAGCGCGCGAGAAAGGAGGATAGAATATCTCTCACTGGCAGTTTCGTTTTCTCCCACTTTTGTATTGCAAACAACTTCCCCTACTTTCTCGCGTGTTACGCGTGAGAATGTCTGAAATCAGTCTTCACCAGCGACATGATGTGTGTAGGTCGGGGCTGTAAATCATTATGCATTGACAATACGTACCTACATTTTTGAATTGTATAAATTATTTGATGCATTTTATTTGAATCTTTTAATAAAATGCAACATGGCTATTTTCTTGAAATGTTTTGCCGTTTGGCGTGAAACTAATAAAATATTCTTGAAATAAATGAAATAGAAAATTCTAAAAATTAAAAAGATTTTCAAACATGGCTATTTTCTTGAAATGTTTTGCCGTTTGGCGTGAAACTAATAAAATATTCTTGAAATAAATGAAATAGAAAATTCTAAAAATTAAAAAGGTTTTCAAACAATGAAAAAATTAAAAGAAACTTTTAAAAATCCTAGTGTAGAATACGACGAACTGTTAGAGGTTTTACGTCAACTACTTCAGATATTTGTTTACTAGAATAAGAAGGTTCACGCGAGAAAGTAGGGGAAGTTGTTTGCAATACAAAAGTGGGAGAAAACGAAACTGCCAGTGAAAGATATTCTATCCTCCTTTCTCGCGCGCTTTAACCTAACTGCACTCTTTCCACTTGTGGACAGCGCATATCTAATTCTAGAATGAACAAGTCTGTATAAGGATGCCTGACTTGCAGATGTTTTAAGTGATTTCGCCGAATGGAATTTTAGCGTTCCTAATTTTGTTGCATACCTAATACATAAGTGCAACTGCATGAAATTATAGACAATAAAAATAGTATATAATAAGATCCTCGCATAGATTTCATTTTTGTACTATTTTATTGATTAAAAGATATAAACTTCCAACATTTTTCGAACAGATATGCACTCTTCTGATTAAATTTTCGAAAACATTCCGTAATATTCAGGACTAATGTTATAGTCATCTTTGAAATACTCACATACCTGACTTTAATAGGATGTAAACTGGCTTCAATAGAAGTATGTAGATTTTCTGCCGACCAAACCAAATTCTATAACTTTGTGCTTCATCTAAGAAGGTCTTGTTCAATGCACCGTCATTATTAATGGTATTAAGAACCACACTCGTTTTATATGAATGAAAATGTAGTTGTTTCTTTACTACTGTGTGAAGACTTTCATGTGAGAATCCTGCAAAAAAAATTTCATACATATAGCACTACTCAAGTAATAAAATGACTTGTACTTGTTTGCCGAGATCGAAAAGATTTATTTGGGCTGAGCTATTTGGGCTTTATTTGGGTCTTGTTTAGGTCTATCTCGAGATTTCCCTTTAAAAACACTTCCGGAATCAAGAAAACGTTTGTTGATGTTTCTCAAATGTATTAAACAGTCTAGCATCATCTGGAAACATATAAATACATTGTCCATGACAAAATTCGGTTAAATATATGTATGTATTCTTAAATCATTTTCATCCTGTATGCCACTACCAAAAATATGTCTTGTTCCACACTAAATGCCATTCTTGCTGGCTCTAGTACTAAGAAGTACTACTATTTATAATAAGCAGATAATAATAATTGTTATTACTATCATTATATGATATTAAGAAACAAAATTAATAAAGCAAACTCTCACAAAACGTTCGCACGCCAATGCCAATCATAAAGTGATTAGTAATTTTAATAGTCTAATAGTTTTAAGCACAATAACTGAAAATTTTCATGTTTTAACTTCATTAATAATCGATTGTTGTGTATATTGGCATTAGTATGCTTTTATAAATGATTACAGAAGTCAAGTAAGAAATGATCGTTATTGAAGTTATTTCCAATATAACATACTTCTAACCAATCTTTTTGGTTACTACTATATGTCAATATTGCAATGGAAAGTTCGTAAAGTAGTTACGGTATTTTAATATAGCATTAATTACTATATTCAAGATGACTATCTATAATTTATTCCATTAAAAGATGCACCATTTAAACTTAAAATAAAATAATCCCATGTCGACTATTAAACTTATGAATTAATATTACGAAATTAGGTACATAATCAAAATACTAAGACAGTCTTAAAAGTATGAATCTGATCATAATAGGCAAATAGAAATCGGTGATAAAACATAAAATAGAAAATCAATAGTTTAAGTACTCCTTTTACCTATCTATTCATGCATATTATTTGTAATTATAGTATCGATAGGTCTTGGCAGAACTCCAAACTTGTCTAAAAACGCCATACGTGCATCCAAATGTAGATAAGTGTTAAACGAGGCTGAAACACATTTAACAGAACAATTCGTGCGTCATAGTGTCGTATACAAAAAAATTTAATAGAAAATAAAGAGCCGAGAGTCCAAGAAGTGAATAAGTAGCTAATACGATAAATTTCCATGTATACACTTACATACATACGTAAATATATGTGCAGTACGGATATGTAGATTGCGAGTGAAGAGTGGTGGCATATCAACATACATACGTTAGACATACAAATGCTGGAATACGACAAGGGAGGGGGAATACAGAACGACATGAGTGAAGAAATAAAATTTTATGAATAATAAAAAGATTTAAATTGGTTAAATTGGAGAGCAATTGCCGTGGGACAATATGTGTGGAGATTTTCATTGCTTCAATTGACGTGATTATGGTAATTTAGAAATAGAATGGGACGGCGTAGACCGATGCGACCGTTCAGTTGGAGAGTTCGTCTTTATTTAGTATTTCCTTTTTCACATAAGCACTTAACGAACACAAATATATATATTATACGTATTATACAACATATATAGACTTACAGCAACACACGTGCACCACAACGCCATCTATTATATTGTACATGAAGTATAAGTACTGCTAAATGTATATAGTTTGATAAACATTAATAATAGACGGAGAGAAAACGACTTCCTTTCTCATTTTGTTATGAAATGAAAGTTTCAAAATTCCAATTAAAAAAATCTTTAGAATTATGTTTTCATTAAAAATATTAAAAAAAAAAGAAGTGAACGACAAAATTTGCATGACGTAACTAAATTTACATAAAAATATTTACTAATATTAAAACGCGATTCATTTCAATAAAGTATTAGGGATTATGCATACAAGCGACAAATATATTACATAAATTGACGAAAATTGAAATTCTTTTTGTTTGAAAAACTCTCGCGCATTCATTACAAATAATGTGACCGAAGATTAATAATATTAAAATGTTTAACAGAAGAAACCCAAGTACATTTTAAAATTCGCGCTTGCTTTGAGTTGACAGTGCCAGTAATAAAAGAAGATGTGACTTTATTTCGCGTTTAAGGAAGTATTCATCTTTTCTGTTAATGTCCTTACTGTAACAAAAGGAAATATAGTTATCATGTAGTTATTCTCCTCCTCTGACAAGTTAAAACGTCCGGAAAAGTTAAAAATGTCTACTTAGGAACGTAAACATACATATAAAATGATGCCGCATTTTTGTAAGTATATCGCACCAAACAGAGAATTCGTAAACTTTTTGAGTAAATCGCTTTAAAAAATGAATGGCTGCCAACTTGTGAATAACTAGAGGAATATAAGGATTTTGTTATACAGAAACCACTGTAAAAAGTAGGAGTGCAAAATAAACATAGCTTATACATAAAATATAAACTGCTCGAAGGGGTTATACTTAGGTTTAATACATTTAAATTAACATTAATATTGCGTAATACGATTTGATGCTACTAAAGCGAATCTGTAATTAGCGATCCTGACGAAAGATCGCAGCACTAATAAAAAATCTTATTTGTTTTTCTTCTTATTCAAACATAACTTAAGATTTGCGTTCATTCTGATCGCAAGGACGGTTGCTATCTGAATAGAAAGTGAATATTTTTAGCTTGTTTGGAAACGGAGAAAACCTGAAGTATCGATAAATGATTAATTTTTAAAGAATGAAGCAAACGATGAAATCAAAATTGACCTAGTGTCTGTTTAAGAGCCCTCTTAATGTTGCGACCACCAACTTAGAATTGCGGTAGTAATAAAGTAAATTTAATAATTTCCAAACGTTGCTCGTTTGCGAACTTCACTATGATAAAAATGTTAACTTAGACTGACGTTTGGACGTTGACAGATCATAAAAAATGTTCCAGGGTGTGTTTATATCAAAAAACAAAATTGTTATGTCCCTTCTGGAAAGCTCTTTATTTCATAAATTATTAAAAAATTATTACCAAAGGCTCTGATCATTTCATATGGATCAGTGGTTTCAGTTTCGCATAATGAATTGAATATGAAAAAATTATGTACAAGATGATTGCCGCATTTGCTAACAGCGGACCGCAAATGGTAATCCATTCTAGCACACACTTTAGTGAAATTAAGACATGATGCAAAAGACTGTTGATAAAACCTGAATGCAGAGAACTCCCGAAATGATTTGACAATTGAAACAATGAACCGAGGCCGGCAAAGTGCTCCGAAGAAGATAAAGACCGGAAAGGTTATAGCTACTGTCTTTTGAGACTGGAGTTCCATTCTTCTTAAGGATTATTTTCAGAAAAGTAGAACAACGACAAGTGAATAGTCTGCATTTCTTTCAAATCAAGCAGTTTCAACGCAAAAGGTCCTATTTAAAGATATTTCTTCAGCATCTTCGATTGCCTCAATAACAAAAATTCACGGTCTAAATTTCTAACTGTTTCCGCGTCCAATTTATTCACTAGATTAGGCTCCCAAGACTTTTCCTCTTCCCTAACCTGTAAACGTGGCTCGGTGGCAAAAGATAGCAAAACCAAAAGATGTCTAAAGAACTGAATTTTGGACCTACCTTTCAATTTTAACGTACTAAAAAATTAAATTTGGTTGAAATCTCTTTGTCTTCACAAATTTTAAATAATCAAGTTTACTTCAACCTACACAAAATTTCACGAAAATTATGAATTAAAAACACATATTGATTAAAATCTTTACTTTCATTAAAATATACTGTGAAAATCTTAATCAGTCCTTGTTTTATTCATGACTCTTCGTTAAGTAAAGGCAAATTCAACTCAATATTTAAAAAATCCACAAATATTTTGTGAAGTGTAAACATAGTTTAGAAATGTGAGGAAGAAACCAAATATATAACCCTTACTACACTATAAAATTACCAGACAATGTGTTCTCCCATGCAAATATCCTTTGTTAAATAGATCTTATTTAAAATATCTTATTTTTGGCTGCATCATGAGTAATTTCTCTCTATAATTAGTAAAAAATTACTTGTAATGTACACATGCACTTTCTCGCTTTCTCGATGTATATACATCTCATAGAAATAACTTTCTTAATAGTTAAATACATTTTTAGAACGACGCACGTCTTCGCTTATTTAACTATCGGCATTGCCAGTATAAAGTACCAACTAAATTATCCCTTTTTTCCTGAGAAAATATTTTGATTTAGTATTGGAAATCATGCAAGCAACAGAAAATTATTGAGGCAATTAGGACACATGATAGTCAATACATGCTACCTCAGAAACATATCTAAATCTATTTTATTATTCATTAATTGAAACTCAGTTTTTTACATTTATGTATATACGAGGAGTTGTAGTAAAACCGAAATTAAGTTGCAAAATGTCAAAGTGAATAACGCTATTACGTAAATTGATTAATGGTCAAATACTATGTTAAAATATACGAATTTAAAGCCAGGATTTTGTTTTGAAACATGATCATATCATAGTAAACGCGAAGGTATTGCTATAACGTTAGTCTAGAAAGTTTCTAGTGGACGAAGTTGAATGTGGTTCCTATGATTATAACTAAAAGGTGTTCCAATAAAACATTTCATTTTCAATTGCCCGCCATTTTAACAGTTGTCAGGACTCAACCTGTAACGACTTGACAGATGGCATTACGCCATTAATAAAAATGGAACGAAATACGCTTCAACAACGCATTGAAATTACGGTCACAGTTCGCAAAACAAAAGCATTTTTGAGTTGTCGCGAAGCACTTTCTTTGTGAAACTGGTGGAAAAATTTGAGCTGTTGGGACAAATTAGTGATGTGAAGAATCGAACTCGTGCACGTCGCCCAAGAACAATAGAGAATATTGCTGTTGTAGCCGATAGTATTGAGGAAAACTCAGGATTGTCCATTTCTCGTCGATCTTTGGAATTGGGCATTCCACAAACAACATTACACCGTATTTTGCATAAAGACTTAGGTCTTAAGGCTTTTAAAGTTCAGTTAGCACAAGAACTCACGCCAGTCGACCATCAACAACGTCGTGTCTTTGTTGATTGGGTCCTTGAAATGTATCAAACTGATCTGGAATTTCATCGAAAACTCATCTTGAGTGATGAGGCCCATTTTCACCTCGGAGGCTACGTTAACAAGAAGAATTGTTTGGGTCTCGGAAAACACAAGAATTATTATTGAAAAGCCTCTCCATCCTCAACGTGTGACTGTTAGGTGCGGTTTTGGTCTGGCGGGGTCATTGAACCTTACTTTTTCGAAATGAGGCTGGAGCAATTGATACGGTAAATAGATTGCGCTATCGAACAATTTCCTATGGCCGGAATTGGAAGATATTGATGTGGACGACGTTTATTTTCAACAAGACGGCACTACGTGCCACACAAGTAATGGTATCATCGCTCTTTTGCGTGAAAAGTTTCCTGATCGTATGATTTCTCGAAGAAGCCATCACAATTGGCCACCGAGATCTTGTGATTTAACCTCTTTAGACTTTTTTCTTTGGAGCTACGTGAAAGATAAGGTCTATGCCAATGGCCCACAATCGGTTCAAGACCTCAAAGATGGACTTTGTGAAATTATCGAGGACATGTGCGAATTGGTGATGGAAAATTTCATGAAAAGAATATGGTCCTGCAAGCGTAGCCGTGGCAGCCATTTGGCTGATATTGTCTTCCATTATTAATGGCATACCCTCCTCTTTACAATTAAATAAACATCCAATGATTTCGCTTAAAAATATTCGTTTTTTTACATATCAAAATGAAACCTCTTTTCAACATGGCGAAGCATATGTGCCGTTCAGGAACTGCTTAGAGACCAATTTTTGAGACCATTTTTTTAATGATCTCAGATGAAAGTGTTTTATCATTGCTCGCAACTCAGGTTTTTTCATTGTTTACAAAAGCACACGAAACGCTAACTTTGACTTTCTGTCAAACATAGATCAAGTAACTGTCATATTTAACCTAATAAATGATGGCTCTATAGAGTGGTAAAGAATATTCGGCCAAATATGCACCATCTCTGCGTTAGTCCACGTAGTTATCGAACCATTCTCATGATTTTATAACTACCATACATACATATGTATATTCCACAAAATTGCCGGATTTTCAACCGTATCTCTTACTTGTCCTTGAGAGGACCTTCTCCAAAACATTTTAATGGGATTTCATTCACATTTTCAGACCATGTGGATATTGTATTTGTAAAATAATAAAAATATTTAACGTTAAAGACATTTGATAGCATAGGGTGATGTCAAAACATTCTTTGCCAATTCCGTCGTCGACAATCTGTTCGTGTATGAAATCTTTTAATTATGGCAATGTATATTCTTGATATGTTTCATGATATTACTCGCATTGATATGTAATGATCTTCTAAAAAGACTTTTTGTAAATAAAAATGTTACTTAGTTAAAAGAGAGTATTCATTACTTTTTTGGTCTAAATCTAAGATTATTTAAATAAATCATTATATATCACGTATGTCACTAAATTTTTAGTGATTTGATTAGGTACATCTGTTACTTTGATACATTAAATACTCATCTACGTGTACATTACGATAGCTATCTATCTTATTCATATCACAAGCATATTTTCCCATATTGAACTCTTAAATCATCACCGAAAAAGATTTCTCAAGAGAGTTGACGTGAGTTGATTTACATTATTTATTGCACACTGCCAATCATGTAATTAGGTACTCGAAAATTCGTTTTTTTAAGATCGAATTAATAGCGGTAAATACGGTTTAAGAACAACGACGCGTTGGAAAAAAAATACATTTGCGTTATTTTCTATCGGCATGACTCTACGAGAAAAAAACACAACACTATACATATCATATAAAGGTTTTTCATTCCAAAAACTTTCACTTCATTCATCCCACCCGGACTTTAATATCTGTATATGGCATATATATACAAATTTTTTTCACTTCTTTAATTTTCTCTTTTACATGTTGATATTTTTTTTTCGTACTCCCAATTATCGACTAATAGATGTTACGGGCCATTAAAAAAATTGAAAACCGCCGTAGTGAAATTGCTTTAATAACAATTTCTTCTTTTCGAAATTGGGAGACCCTTTAACGAACGAACCAAGGCATTTTTGTTCCGATATCCCCGTTCTTTATGAATAAGAAAGATATTTCTACGTTTAAGAACTTGTTCTCCTTTTTTTCGGTTATCGACTAATAACTTAATTTGATCTCGTTCGATGGAAATGCCTCGCGGCTGTTTTCGATTCTTTCGCCACTATATTCGTTCAAATAATATTCATCATTAGATTGTGTAATATTTTCACCTACGCTCGGCGGTCAAAAACCGTTTTTAGCTTATTAGGTTTTTAATTTGAAATCGGAATTCTTTTCACTTGCAGTTGTATACGTATATATGTAATTAGATGTAGAAACTAATGAATTTTTACATTTTGACATGATGGAGTCGTTGATGGCCTTCTTTTTGAGACATATTTTACAAATTAACTTTCACGGATCAAATTAAATAGCTTTGTTCGGGAATTCTGTACACAAATTGACAGATTTTGAAAGCGTATATATCTTACTTGTTTAAATTTTGTTATCGCATAACAAAATGAACAAAAGTTTGCTGATTGCCTAATAAATTTATTATAAACCAAACACATATTATTGTAGAATATTTTAGTGTAAAGAATTTAAATTAATGTTTATAAATGAAGGAATTGCTTTCTCATTTATTACAATGCATTTTTTTAATTAACTCCTTCACCCAGTACAGGATAGTTTATCGGTTCTTTTACTAATTTATCCTTAACGTTTATTCGAAGGACACTGAAATTATCAAAAAGTGTAGAAACTAAATAAATTTGATATAAAATTCTTCATAAATGTTAAAAACAATGTCCTCCAGCATTGAAATATTTTTGTACATGAATTTTCTAGTTATCTACGCGTATACTCGTCAAAATTAAATTAAAAAACTGTTATTAAAGAAAAACAGTAACCACATATTTTTTTCAAGTTAACCAAATATCATGCACTGCAAAATTAGATAAGTACGGTGCTCTTCGACAAATTTGATGTTATTTCCTGTAATAATTTTAAAATTACTACTGCAGTATAGAAAAAGAGGTCCTTTATTTTCATGCCTTGAAATATTTCAAACAAACAGTGTTAGGTATAACTGCAAAAAGACGAAAAAACTTAAATGTGAATCTTGTGATAGTGGAAAGAACTCGAACGATTTATGTAAATTATAAATATATAATGAGATCTATTAGCTAAGTAATAATGAAAAAAGAGTAATAAGGAAAGACTTAAGAAGATTGATTCACGGAAAGTTGCCTGCAAGAAGGCCTAGCATTATTAAACAAACACGTACAATGGAATGAAAAAAAGGGGCGTAATGTACTGTGGTCCGATGGATCGAAAATAGTTTTATTTAATTCCTGTTCATACCAACAACACGTACGAAAACCATCATTGACAGCATTTCAACCCCAATACACCAAAAATTCGGTAAAATTCGAAGGTTTCAAGCATCATGCTGTGGGGGTGTTTTTCGCGGTATGGCGTAGCCCCTTTACACAAGATAGAAGACAAAATAAATGCTGATATCTATTTGTATGTGAACATATTACAAACTGTGCTTCTACTATATGCAGAACAAGAAATTCCACTAAGATGATTGTATATGCAGGATAATGATCCGAATCATGTTTCTCGTAAAGCAAAAGCATGGTTTCGAGATAATAACGATCGCGTTTTGGATTGACCGACACAATCGCCAGACTTAAACCCTATTTAAAATTTATGGATGGAGATGAAAAAGACCGTATCTGCTGCTAAGCCGCAAAATATTAATGAACTGTGGATAATAATAGGCCAAGTCGAATGTCAATCAATTTCAGCAGAGACAGTAGGCAACTGATGGACTCGCTGCACCACAGGTGTCAAGAGGTGATAAATAATAAAGTCCAGCAGCAAAGTATTAAGTGTTTCAATCCAAATAACTAAATAAAATTCACATTTGGTTAGAATTTTAGCATGACTACTATTTTAATACACAATTATTTTGTTCGTCCTAGAATATAAACAGTTTCATTTTCTCTTTGATATTAAAAAACTTATTTATTTATTATTGTAATTATGTAACATGGAATAAACAGCTCAATAAACTTGAATTTCTTTTATTTAACGTATAAATTGATATTTCAGCAAATTTAAAACCACTGCTATTTTCGTGCACATGACTGTATATAACTTCAACAAACCCTTTGGCGTTTCTGTTTTATTCATCCCTATTCTTCAACTTCTTCCAGCTATTCAATCATTCCCCTTTTATTATTTTTAAATTTTAATATGTCATTTAATTTCTTGGATTTTATTTTATTTTTCTTTTTGTTCTTGTGCTTTAATACAGCTTTGTATTACAAAATTATTAAGCAATACAATATAAATACGCGCATAATTAAAACTGTGTCTCTGGATCAATTTATTTAAATAGGAATAATACAACTTAAAGCACATGACGCTGTTTATCCGTACTATTATTGATTCCTAATTAGCGAGATATAAAGAGCATTTTTTATATTGCTTTATGACAGATATGTCCAATAATTAAGCATAGACAACATATTTTCAGTTTTATTCATCTCTTGTTAATAAAAAGAGGAAAATAAAACAATATTTTTTATATTCAGAAGAATAGTTTAGGCAATTTTCGCATGGACTTACTAAATGAAATATTCAAGCGATGACGATGTTAATACACTAGATATCAAATCGCCTTGAATATATTTGGATCATCTTTGATACTTCCGCATAAAATCACCTCTATGAAAATGTCGATTAATATATTTCGACAAAAACAACTCCAATTAAGGAGTAAAAATAGATGTTCCTTTCTAAATGCAATTATTTAGCAAGACTAAACACGGATCTACAAACTAATCTTCTTTTAAATTGAAGTAAAAATAATACTAGTCAAGGCAAACCTTACTTTCATTAATATTGTAAATATGTTTGTGTTGCAATATAATATTGTCTGCAGTTTATTATCTATGCACTCTGTTATTTTATATATGCAAGATTTGCTAAGAGAAATACTTTAATTTATAAATATTTACGTAATCACTTTATTGTGATATGGCTCTACTAGAACGCTGAATTATATGTACGTCGATTATTAATATTTAGTGCTGACGATAACAAACAGTATATGCATTTAACACGAAAAAAATGTAAGGGTATTAATAGCAAAATATGTGGTTGCTGAATACAAACATGCACTTATACGTGGGTTGTCTTTTAAGTTTTGCATATAAAATTGTAATAAAACATTGTTTTTTGAAGTATTCTCTACGAAGACTAATGCACTTTTGCATGCGCCAACTCAGCCAGTGCAGTCAAAATTGCGTTTTTGAAAGCATCGACTGCTCCTTCTGACGACTGGAACCTTTCACCACGCAGTCTGTTCTTGATTTAGAACACCCAAACAGACGACTGGCGTTTATTTTCTGATTCGTATGAGTAAATCAAGGAATCACCACCACTGACAATGTTATAGACGTTTTTAGAGTTTCCGGCGTTTAAGCGATCTATAGGTTTTGACACCGATTTACCATAGCTACTTTCTGTTCTTCAGTGAACAGATACGATATCTAACGGTAATATATTTTTTACACACAATTCTTTTAATACAAAATTTTTTGAATTGAAGTGTTTGAAATCCCCAATAATGCTTCAATTTGGCAATATGTCATATGTTGATCTTCGTTGATCATCTTGCGCATATCATCGACGTTTTCCTGACCGATTGCCGTTTTTGGTAAACCTGCCCTTGGATCATCGTTAAAACTAATCCGCTCACGTTTGAATTCTCCATACCAACGAGAAATTGTTGACTGATGGTGCTTTATTACCGAAAAGAGAAACCAACTCGGCGAAGCATTCTTGTTTTCGATAATTGTCTACGAAAATTATAAAAAATTACTCCCCAAAAATATTCTCGGTTTAATTCCATTTTTCAACTAACTTGTCAATTTTGACAGTTCGTCTTAGCTACAACACTACACGTATCGCACTAAAAATTTGGATTTAGGTTAACTAAAGGTGGTGGTTAATTTTTATTTCTGACATTTGATTAGTGGCGCCCTCTATGTGCCACTATACGAAACTTAAAAGACATGCCACATATATACAGTCCTGGCAAATGAATTAGAGCCACCTTCTAATTTTGGTATTTTTTTATGAGAAATAAAACAAAAACAGACACATATTACTAATATAAAATGCTTATTTATGCTTTATAGAAGATTTTACATTAATATTTTGTTAATCCACCTTTCGCTTTAATGACCGCACAAATTCGTCTGAATCTAGTTTATATTAACTCGAATTTGGGACCAGTCCTAAATCCGAAATTATATAATTTCGATCCGATTCGCGTCATTTCAGACATTGATACGAAATACGTTCAGATGTCGGCTGGGACCTCGGATTCAAGTCTAAATCTCTAATATATATATATATCTACATATATTTGCTTCTTCAAGCATTCTTATTATATACATATCAATGATGAAATAACATTGCCTCCATCTATCATACAACATGAATGTATTAAACAACAAAACGAGAACGTACTTATCTCGTATGTTGTTAACGACGTTGCCAGAGCGTGTATAGACAAACACTTGCAATCTCGGCGATTTGCCAAATAGATAAATCTTAAAAGGAATCATTCAAATGTTAATAACACCTTGTTTACTATATATGTTCCAAGGAATACACCTATCATCAGGTAAACTTGTGTTATTCGATATAAAAAAATAATGAAAAAACATTGCCTCCCTCCATCGTACAACAGAACGAAAACGCGTCTATTTTGCATGTCGTCATGTGAGTCATTGTACAAATCAACCTTATTCAATTTTGAAAATTAGGTAAATTAATTTATTATAATAATAGTCAATGTCTTTACATCCTGCAACAGCTTAACTACGCCCGCGCGTGTGGTACAACTTAAGATCTTTGGTCGTCAGCATTTGCTTAAAAGGGAAAGGGAAATAACGAAATCTTTCCGTACAGCGGGCAATAGGGCTCCATCCCGAGACACCCGACGTAATAAGCCATACACTTATCTATGCACTATATATATATACAAAATCAAAATTGAAATTCCAATTTTATTGTTTACATATATGAAATATATATACATATATATATATATATATATATATATATATATATATATATACATATATATATATATATATATATATATATATATATATATACATATATTATAAATAAATTGTTGTATATTTATCTAAATTTTAGACTCGTCTATATGCCCCCCTTTATTTTCAATCACTCATACAATCGAGGCATTCTTTTTTGTAATGTCTCAGGTTTTATTTTACCCCATGCCTCTTATAGGTTCTTCCACATATTAACAGCAGATATGGAGGCCGATTTTCTTCTCACCTGTCATTCAAGTTCTTTCCACAGCAACTAGATGGGATTTAAATCGGGACTTTGGGGAGGCCACGCCATAACTTTTATGGTTCCCTCGTTCTTCAGTTTCTGCAAATATTCCCGGCATAGTTTGGAAGTGTGTTTCGGGTCATTATCTTGTTAGAAGATAAAATTCTGACTCGAAATGTTAATTCCAGAGGGGATTATGTTTTCCTCTAATACGCGTTTATAGTGTCCTATTTTTAGTATACCTTCGATTATTGCGATATCGCCCATATTGGATCCAGAAAAGCAACCCCATATCATGACTAAACCTTCACCGTACTTAACCGTAAGGGCTGTGCTTTCTTCCCGGGCACGCTCACCCATAGACCTCCTCACGAAAACATATCTTCGTGAACCGAAAATCTCGAATTTGGATTCATCGGTCCACAATAGTTTATTCCAGTCTTCTATGATTCATTCTGGTGATCGCTTGCCCACTTCAAACGTTTTTGCTTGTTTTGCTTAAGTAGAAGCGGCTTCTGCATTGCAATTCGTCCATGAAGATCGGCTTCTTCTAATCGTCGTTTAACTGTGGAAACACTTATGGGTTTTCGACGAACAATATTAATTTCTGCTGTGATTTCTGAGGCTGTTTTTCGTATATTTCTCTTGCTTGCTACCACCACTGCAAGATCCATTGCTGAGACTATTGCCCTTGGTCTGCCTTTTCGAGTTCTGCTCAACACACTTCCACATTCGCGATGTTTTTCGATGATATAACCAACGGTGGACTGATTTAGTATAAGTTCTGTGGCAATTTCGCCATCGCTTTTGCCAGCTTTATGGTATGCAATTATAAACGATCGTATTTCTACACTCAATTTTTCCGTTTAGGCATTTCTAACCGATTGAACTGAAGTATAAATACTTAATAATTTACAATTACGCCCTACCTTAAAATAAAATCATAACATCTAATCAATCTAATCAATAAGTGCAATTATTCTACGTGGAATTTTATTAAGGTATTATCATTCATTGTGAATAATAGGGTAATCGCATAATTATTTTTGAATAAGCTTTTATAGATTTTAATGTTTACTATGAAACTATTTCTTACTACAGAAATAAATTTTAGAATTACAAGTATTCTGTAGAAATTGTAATGAAACAAGGGTGACAAAATACTTGAGCGATAGTGTATGTGTGTATATCTCTACGATAATATAATATATATTATCTTTCAAATGGATATTTCAAATAATTAAGTTATAGTTATCAGTGGTGAATTTTGAAAATAAAGTTTTCATATACGTAATTATAAATTTAAATTTCCCATTAATGCCAACCTATAAGAATTCTATAGCTAATTGCGAACACATGTCATAAATAATCTTAAACATTAAAGACTAGACAATGATTTAGTAATAACGTACCTGATACACTAAAGGTTTGTAATTAGTATATTCTTATAACATACAGAAGAGATTCACCTGTAAATTCACTTAAATGTGTAGATTTAAAATCTCGTGGATGTCAATATATCAGAAATTGGTTATTCAAGGTTCAGAATCTCTTCAGTTGCCATTACCTGTTGAAAGCGACATAAGTATCATGAAGCAACTAAAACACGAATCGACACACATTAATAGCTCCTGCTTCCAGCTTAAGTACCAGTAAAATCATACACCACAAAAAACTTTACATGCGTGTATAAATATATTCTTCTACTTGAGCAACTGTAACTAACAACGTACATAGTTATATATAACTTGCTACATTTGCTACATTTAGTATTAATTCTTCTTCTTAAACAATTACCATTTTCAACAATGTATGTAATACATACATATTTAAAATAAAGAATAGCTTTTCTCTTAATAACGCTATGAAAAGAACGTATTCTTCCCATACAATTAGAAGAAGATCATAATTGACGCAACGAATGGTTCCGCGAAAAGAAAAGCTGCCCGTTATTTATGCATCAACTTGGGTCTACCATGGCGACAATTGGCGAGAAGACGACGTTACGGCCAATAAAATTATTGTACACGGATAGAGAAGAACGTATTGAGTCGACAAAAAATAACACGTATTGTTGCATTAGCTTTATTTTCCACAGTCTCACAGGTAGAAAGGAATATATATTTAAACCGTTCCCGCGAATAACTGACCAATGCACCTGTACAACATAAATAACAATCAATGCATTTTCTCTTTTCTACAATCCTACAATACTCTTTTCTCTATGTGTACGTGTGAGGAGGATTTTTGCATTTTCTTGAGTTATAACTTACAGTGATACGAAAATTAGCGCTGAAGTGGCCGAGAGAATAAGTTTATTGTTCTACGCACAATAGAGAATATTGTACTTAAATTATTTAACTGTGACTGTCGATAAGCGTAGGCGCAGTGAAATTATATGTGCAAAACCAGTAATAATGGTTGCATATAATGTGAATTAGATATACAAATACCTATAATCATTGAACGTGTAATATTAAAATATGTAGAGCTTTAACATTGTCATGTACGAATCTAATTTGAACTTTATATATCTACGCATTTTTAATATATTAATTTTAATTAACAATTATAGCGAAATATACAACGTTCTAGAATTCAATCAACACGAACTACCTCTACTATATAACTTACAAATGAAAAGACTATGTTAAAATATGTATAATTAACATAGATCTGTATGCAAAAAAATCATCTGCATACAGCTTTTCATGAGTACTGCTCTTAATGAATTATCAACAAAAGGTTTAGGATGCTAAGTGCAAAGATTCAACGTCATTTTAAGAACAGGTAACTTCATTATTCAATGAAAGATGGCCCGTATCATTATTCTTAAACTTGGCAAGTCCACGGATAACGTCAAACCTTAGACTCATTCTGCTAAGTTATTTGAAAAATGTATACTAAAAAGACACTAAATTATTCCTGAACACCAATTCACCCATTCAATGGAGAGTGTCTTGAATCATCCTTATTCCTATACATGGACAATCCATGGATAAAGTCAAATCTTATAAACCCAGTATTCTGCTTCTTTAAAAATTACTTGAAAAGCTTCGGTTGCAAAAATATGAACCCATACTAAAGGGCGCCAAATTACTCTTAACCACCAACTTCACTTCAGTTAGCAACATGTACAGAGTGTAACTATTTTGTACGCTGGCTTTATGACTTTTTTTTATTGAACCACGAACTGTAAGTCTATGGGGTGACTCGTAAAAATAAAAACCCCTTCACTAGACAGAGTTTATTTAATTTAAAAGCTTTCTGAAATATTGCAAGCGTTTGAACAATTGATTGTGTTCGTTTGAAATGTAACGAAAAACTCGCTCTTTATCTGCCATCTTCTTAGCAGGTAGACTCGGTCGTTTAGTGCTAAGGATGGTCAAATTCTTGTAATTAACAATTACAGATACGAATGTAAAATGAGACGGCATAACTACAGGAAAAAATAATAAAATTTATATAAATGAAAAGATATTCAATGGATAGTGAAGCAGTTTAAAATTTATGGAACATATAACCGGATGATACTCCTATTAGCACATTAATTACTGCTAGAGAGAACCCAACATAATAATAATAAATGCGAAAATAGTGACTGTATGGAAAATGTTTACAACATTACCTACATTCACAAGTTTATTTAGTGATAAAATTCCCTTAAATTTTAAATTTCTGGGATATAGACATTTCATTAAAATTCGAACATTATACAATAGTAATTACAATAATCTCTTAGATATCGAGCAAATCTATTGTGTAAAAAAAAAAATCAGCCAGAATCTTGAAGACAAACAGTACTGCTCCGAAACTTTCTCAGACATACGTTTGAGAAACACTCTGGTCATCTCTACAGAATTAGAACACTTCTTCATAATAATTTCCTAATTTTTAAACTCTGGTTTAATATCCAAACACGTACATTGATAACCATATTCTACTATATACAGCTGACCTGCAAACAACTCGTCACGCTACTACTACATATGCAGACGACATATTACATTTCCAGAACGCCATCCACTATTTAGAAAAATACGACATATGCAATATTCCTGTATGCCCTGTAGTTTGTATTTTACAGTTCGTGTCAAATAATATGTCATATTATTCAAATAAATATACACTTCTACGCATATTGCATGATTAAAAAGTGTATAGCGTACAATAGAGGCGTAAAGCACTTTGCTCATTTGTTTGATTTGTCCTAACTTTTGGATTCGGGAAAAGGATCACTTTGCACAAACCACTAATGTAGTAATACTACGTGTATGTATCGACAATGAATTTTAGTGAAAAATTTGATACGATGTCAATATATTCTTGCTTCTCATCCTATTACTATTATTGCTTCACAAGTGGAAAAAGTATCGCTTTGCACAAACTACTAATGTAGTAATACGTGTATGTGTCGACAATGAAATTTAGTGAAAAGTTCAATATGATGTCAATATTATTCTTGCTTCTTATGCTGTTGCTATTATTTCTTCGCAACTATTGTAGATTAATTATTATAGAGCCCAACACTAATCAATGAAGTAACGAATCAAAGTTAACAAAAATAAAGTTAAATATTGCAAAAATCTCTAACCAATTTCTTGACAAATGCACATATATTAGATACGATATAATAGAAGCATGTTCTAGTTTGGGTCACATTAGCTTGTAATATAAAGTTTTTAGCGCCGCTATTTGAGAAAAATTTCTGTATGTTCTTATTAAAAAGCCGAAAAACCGAGAGGTAGCCTTGCGAATAGTTTCTATATTCTCTGCAAATGTGCTGATGGAAGTATATCCATTTTGACAAACGAAAGCCGATCTATTGACAAGGTGGAACTCCATATAGTTGCTGAAACAAAACTTAGAGAGGACATCTTGGGAATCAGTATATTATGGTCGTCAAATTCAAAATCTGTACTAGTTGTCTTTCGATCAAGCATTGACTAATACATTGGCTAATTTCGGCTAGGTTTGTTATAGTTGTTTATCCTACCCTAAAAGCTCATATTAATATATTAAAATATATGGTAACATACATGCATATAGCTTCAAGTACAAATGTTTAAAAGACTTGAAACAAGTCAACAAAATGCTTATGGGTCGGTAGTTATTAATATAATTTCTATCTCCATGCTTAAATACTGACATAATCCGACTTAGCTTCCAAAAGTCGAAAAAGGTGGACGAACTCACTTATTAAATTAAAAATCTTTGACGATGGCTCACATAATTGGGCACAATCTCTAACAAAAAAAATTAAGAAGATCATCATGGCCTACTCTGTTATCGGTATGAGCAATGGTAATAAAAAAGATTTTTCTTTATAATTTTAACATTTTGAAAATTGTACCTGAAAATTTGTTTAAAAATTCTTATAATTTATTCGAATCCATATAATAAAAAAAAAAAATTTCAATTTCTTTAATTTTGTATGATCCTACACTTTTCAAAATTCTTATTTACATAATTACCGCGTGTAATAAACATATGTATATTTAAAAGAAGAAAAGACATAACTTGTTCCATTTCCATCGTATAACTCCTCAGCTCAAGAATCTATTAAACATCGGAAAGGAGTAGTAATATTTGAACACAATGTACCTTTAACAGTATTGATTTCGCCAGTAAACTGAGGAAGTGGTTTAAAGACATACGTTAAACATCTATTGGCACATTAAGTCATAAATAATTGCTCAGTTGTTTTGCAGTACCGTATTGAATATTATTGCTCTTTTACATGTACGTCAACAGTTACGATGTTAAAACAATTCCCAACATATTACATCCGGACCCGCGAACGACACAATATTACCTATACACACGCCAATGTCTTTCTTATTGGAGTGCCAGTTTAATTGGACCTAGGAATTTTTGAAACTACGCAATGGAGACACGTTCAAGTTGGCCTAAATAGCGCACATAGTTGAATAACAATACATGCCCGCACTCACAAACATTACAATGTCACGTTGTTCTGCCAAAGAAATATACACACACACACACACATGTATATGTGCAACACATATGTACATACATATTTTTCACACGTAATTTTATTTTATACACCGAAAATTCTTGCACATTTTCTTCCATTTCTTTTGTGTTCTAGCACACATGATGACTTCAAGTTCTTCGCGCACATTTTCGTGTTCGTATACGTATCTGAATATTATACATTTGTTTTATGAGGCCGCGAAACAGTTTTCTAAAAACGTCAATTAATTATGATAAATGATATATGACCGCGAGCCTGACGTTTTCGGAATGCTTAAAAGACATAACATGTATTCATGCGGTTGGTCGGATCGGGCATATCCAGATCATTCGAATAGCGAAGAAAATTGATCAATCCACCAAATTGTAAAATATTAGTTCGTATATATCTTTAAATAATGAGAACATATACATTCATGTACATATATATGTATTTACGCATGTGTAAGTGTGCCTAAAATTTCTTTTTCGAATACTATTCTAAATCGGATGATTATAATTTAATTTAAAATTAAAAATTGTTTATATTTCCTATTCCATTTGTATTTGAACAACAAATTTCCATTCTAATAATTAATAATAATCTTTAAATAATTAGCTGATGTTGCCTTTACTTGATGGAAATCCATAAAAAATTAAACACAAACTCAATTGTGTGAGCCGGGCTGGAACCGCGTGAGTTGTACATCTGCCGACGTTTCGTACCCATTTCAATGGGGCATCTTCAGGGCTGAACTACTGCACTGAAACTGACCAATTAAGTTTCTGTGCAGTAGTTCAGCCCTGAAGATGTCCCATACAAATGGGTACGAAACGTCGGCAGATATACAAGTGACGCGGTTCCAGCCCAGAAACCCAGAAGCAAATAGCATGAACCATGACCGCGGAAGTCTACGTACCAGATCAGTTGTGTGATTTTCTCAAAACATCTTTATTAAAGAATAATCAAAATTGTTTCGCCAACACTGTGGCTTCTTCAGACTAAAAGGACTAACATAAACTGAATTTGTTCTAGTCTAAACTACACTGCTCAAAACAATTAGGGGATATTTAAAAAATGGTAATAGAATAAATAAATAAGAATCTAGCACCTCGCAAATATTTTTATATTTAACTACAACGTTTTTAAATAAGAAACTGAACGCATTGACAAGTTTGAACTTGTTTGTGCACATTATAAAGCTATTAAGGCACTAGAGTGAATAAATATTAAATGAATACACAATTATGAGACTTAAGAAGTTTTAATGATAAAATGATGATCTCCATGAACGGCAATAAAGGTTTGATATCTCATTGGCATTGATTGAATCAGAACATCAAAAAATTCTTGTGGAATATTATTTCATTCCTCTATCAGAGCAATTAGAAGTTCCTGAATTGTATACGGTGGCGTATTTCTTGCTGCAACACATCTTCCTAGGTCATCCCAAGCATGTTCGATAAGATTACCATCAGGACAATTTTCGGGCCAGTCCATTCTATTGATTCCCAATTGTTCAATCCAATTGTAGACGAGCATTATCATCCATTGAAATGAATCTTTTACCCATAGCACCAGCGTACGGAAGAACAATGGGTCTCAAAATTTCATCCAGATACCTCTGACCGGTCAGGTTGCCATTTTGTATCACATAAAAGTCTGTGTGACCTCCTGCACTTATTCCAGCCTATACCATTACACTCCCACCTTCATATTACGGCGTTTCTCGAACAAACTGTGGCTGAATACGTATTTCAGGTTCACGCCAAAGTAAAATACGCCTATTATCTGGATTTAAGGCGAGTCTGGATTCCTCACAAAACAATAGGTGTGTCCAGTTATCGTGATTCCAATTTCTATGCTGCTCAGCCCATATTGTTCGCGACCTTTAATGAAAAGCAGTTAGTGGAACGCTTCGACCATACATGCCAACGTTATGAAGACGATTTCTTATTGCTTTAGTTGATACTACTCTTTCCGTAGCAGCAGCAAGCTCACTTCTAAGCTGCATTGCGTTATGAGTACGGTTTCTACGTGCAAATACTGTTCTGTATGGGTGTTCTCTTGGTGTTGTAGATGCTGGGCGTCTTTATCCTCGTCTTCTCTGAACATCTCCAGTTTCTAAAAACCGATTCCACAAACGCGAAATCACACTTTGGCTAACTGCATAAACTGTGCATGAGGCAAATCGCGTTGCATTTCCACTATTACCCTAGCTATGATACAGAAAATGGTAAAATCTAACTGTTAATGCATTCTGTTTCTTGTTTAAAAGCGTTATAGTTGCGATATAAAAACATTTGCGTGTCTTATATTATTTATTCATGGATTTTATTATTATATTATTTTTTCAAATATCCTATAATTGTTTTGGGCAGTGCATTTTCAGGGAGTAGCTGATATACAATTACAAGGAAATCAGTTTGACAGTGGAGAATTATTCAAATCTACTTTGTCATTTAATAAATTATTACATTTTTTTCTCCAAACTCCTCTCCAGACGACCATTCTAGTGTAAAGTTTATTCATTCCTAAATCGACATATAAATTTTTTTTTTTTTTTGGTATGTGAACTTCCCTTGCAATAACCGTAATTTTAATTTTGCCAAATGTCAACACCAACCCAACGATTTTCTTCATTATTTCCTGGGTTTTTTGTATAATCTTCAATGGATGGAGGATTCTCTATGTAAACAGCAAACGTTCGTTCATGGGTAATTGTTACCTCATTTTTCTTTTTATTTTATAACGCTCTGTTTTCAAGTTTTAAATCCCTCATTTACCATTATACTTATTAAATACTTATTGAAGTCGACATTTCTTGATATCTTTGCTATTCGCCATTGCTTTGGTGACTGGATAAATTACATAAAAGGTAGTTATATCAAAATTAAATTAATTAAATCTCGTAGAACACAAAAACCAATCAATCTAGTTTTTTGTCACAAATATCGCTGAATATTTCGCAATATAGTTTAATTGATTTATTTGTCTCAATAACATCCTTGGTTTGAAATGTAACTAAAATATGAAATAACTGGCCTCAACCCCAATTTTCTATAAAATTCTTTCGTTGTTATACTTCTTGCTCTAATACATCTTGTTCTTTATATTACTTCTATAAAGTTTTGCTTTTACATTTACGAAAAATTGTCATAATTCTCTAAGATACAATAATGACTCACTAAACTAATTAACAACGTAAAGAGAAAATGATCTGAAAATTGATATGCAGCCTGTGAGAAGTTGAATGAAATTAAAAATCTGCTAAATAGACTTGAAATATTTTTAACGAGTACTTAAATAATATCCAAAATTATAGCCTTAAGTTCTTCGTATTGCACTTAAAAGCCAAACGAAATTCAACTAGGAAAAGAAAAGAAAGCGAACAGAACAAGAAAACGACTACTCAAATCTCCGAGAATTTCGCAACGTGCCGTTTCGCTCTCGCCTCAAATAATTTACAGTGCCCTGCATTACCGATTACCGATCGGGCAATAAAGCATTTTAATTTACGTCCGTCCACCGGTGACATTAATTTTTTTCCCGCACAATTCACGGAAAATTACACGAAACTACTAAATAGATCTATTTTCATTGTGACCATGAATTATTTTATGATTTACGAAGATGGCGTGCATGTTCGTATAATATAAGTGATTGTATGTAATTATTATTTTCGTACTCCATCTATTAGATGTTTTATTATTGACGAAACTAAAAACCTCTGAACATCGTTTCGAATTATTTCGTTTATTTGAAGTTTGTAAATTAAACTCTATTCATTTAAATTAGAATACTTTTCTGCAATAATATATAGATTAAATACACACTATTTTTTGTATCTTAAATATACATATACGCGCATGTCTAAGACGTATATACATAACCACACCTTCATCAAAATACACAACAATCTGCTTACTTTAGGTCAAATAAAGCAGTTAAGAAGCTTGTTTTCTTTGAAGTTATTATTATTTTCTGGTCTAAATAACACAACAGTACTTCAAATATATCAGATGGTACCCAAAGATTCTCGAAATTTGGACCACGGGCGTAAATGGACGCAGTTACAACCAAGCGCCGCTATTTAGAGTTGTGTATACTCTCTGTGAGTCCCTACAAACAGCGTCGTTATATGTGAAAATTTTCTTTGCTATTGAATATTCTCTCATAGCTATGTCTGCTTGTGTTGTGATTTTTCAATGGCCGGAGCAAAAGAACAGAGTCTCTGTATCAACTGAAAAAAAACTGAAAACACATAAAATGTTACATTTGCGGTCAGCATTTAGGGTCAAACGCAAACTTATAACCGACTTAACCACTTCAAAAATGGAAGACCATCATCTTGAATTACACCAGAGCATATTGTTGCAGTTCAGAATACATCTGTAATAATGCGCTAATTCACAGCCAAAGTTTAACCCATCCTCCGCGAGCAAAATTTCTTTAAGCTAGACCACCCAGTATATTGTTCTGATTTTACTCCATCCGACTTATTTTTAATTAGAAATTTAAAAAAGCACTTCAGAGGATTTATTTTTCAGAGGGTAAGCAATTGAAAGAGATTGATGCCTATTTTGAAGACCGACAGAAATCGTTTTTTGCTAATGGAATAAAGTCGTCGCAGGATACACATTAAAATGTATTTTTTCAAAGTTCTTCTCATCGTATTTGTATTTTTTCGACGTATGTCTTAGCACTTCCAATTTCCTATTTTTCTCTAACGATGTTATTTCTTACCTTGACCATTAATGGTACATTTGTTACGTTTTTCAAGTATTTCATTTTTATAAACAACCATCTTGCATCTTTCTATGTAACTGGTCAGTTAATACTTGTAACTAGTAACTATATAGCAAATTTGGTAAAAATATAGTTCTGTATTCCGTTACCTTAGATTTGTTAGTACGAAGGAAATTAGAAAAGTTTTCGACCAATGATTTTTTAATAATTTTATTATTCAACGTAATATCCTTCACGTGGATGCATGATGGTTGTTTATAAAAATGAAATACTTGAGAAACGTAGAAAATGTACCATTAATGGTCAAGATAAGAAACAACATCGTAAGAGAAGAATTGGAAATTGGAAGTGCTAAGACATACGTCGAAAAAATACAAATACGATGAGAAGAAAACAAAATTGATGAAACATGTCGGTTATAAAAGTATAGGAGAAGGAAAATATTAAGAGAAAGCAGAGGTGAAGTATAAGTAGATTCCATACTACAGTGTTTCTAAATTTTTATAAATAGGAAATTCAAGAATAGAAATTGGAAAGTATGTTAAGAAAAGCAAATGCGATGGGAGGACATTTAAGGAAATAGATGGGAAGAATATTATGAAAATATAGGACAAAAACATAAAGAGAAACTCCATACTGCAGTGGTTTCTAAATTTTTAAAGCGGAAAGTCTTTTGACAAGATTTCTGTTAACAATAATCTCTGTCGTTTGTCATACAGCAACGTAGACTGCAACTTCAAACTGAGAATATCTGTTAATTGTTAAGGGTTTATTTCCACTTGCACTATCATATTCATGTGAGTTAAGTTTCTCATCCACGACTGCCATTAAAACAAAAATGAGAAATCACCTCGAACTTTAAAATATCATTGTGAATATATAGAACACAGAACCCAGATTTGAAACAAGTTTCTGAAAAGAAGGCACATACATTGTAATTTCTTTCCTTCTAATATGCTTTTTATGAACTCGCAGTATAGTCGTATAGTAAGTGTAATAAATAGTTAAGTCAAAGAATTATTTTTGTACGATGTTTTTATTTACGTTGCAGCAGACGAAAATAGGTATCATACTATGTAAATTTTAATTTATTTTGGAAATCCTGTCCCACTCTGTCCAGGTTCTTTAACATGCTTCACCATTTTAAAACTACAACCGTATAAAATGGCCAACAATTGAGCTACAAGGAATTATCATTTCTCTGTTCTTAACAACAGTATAGACTTTTAAATATTTTCTTATGTATTTCTACTAATTAATGTTAAAAAGGTTCATTAGTAAACAGCGACTAGTTCCATAATTCAAATTAGTACTGTTGGGATTCTTTAAATTTATTAGTAAATTATCTTCTTTTACCTATTGATAATACAATGATACGCCACTGTCAACTCAAACTGACTTACATACATTCATATTTCTTTCGAATATCGAAGAATAAACACACTTTCTCGTCTTTTGTACGTTATTTTCTCCTTTTTTCCCCCTTCGTTTCGGATTTGTTTTAACTTATTTATTCGCCTTTTTTTGCGTCGGCCACCGCTTTTTCTTCTCGACTTGCTTTTGCTTTCCTCCTTTTCCATGGGGAGGGAGGAGGACCATAACATAAAATAATGCACAAGGTTTCGACGTGCCGAGCAAAAAATAATGAAGCGAAACACGAATACCCATAAAATATTCGTTAAAATCCAGCAAAATATGTTACAACATTACCAAATTTATGGAATACGTATCAGGCTTTGAACGGAGCGGCAATTCGCAAATCTGCAAGCGACGAGTGTCCAAAATGAATGCGTTAGGGAACTACGTATACCATATTAATAATTCAGTGGGTATTAATATAATAATAATAAGAAAATGAAATATATTTTAAATGTAACATTCTTTTGTATTTACAAAAATCGTAAATATTTTAATTTTGTTTTATGAAGTACGAAATAATAATAAATAAGTATTTACTTTTTGTGTTCATTATTGTATAGAATATTTCGCTATCAAAAACTACATATATATATATATATATATATATATATATATATATATATATATATATATATATATAACGGTCTAACATCACCGTTTCTTGAGACTACACGCCCAGGAAATTTTTTTCTCAATAAATCAATTGATTCGTGTGCAAAGTGAGGTGTAGCGCCATCCTGTTAAAACCACATATCCTCTAGATCAATATTCATTAATTCAGGCCACAAAAATGCGGTTATCAGCCGATGATATCGATCACCATTGACAGTTACAGCTTCACCGGCAGCATTTTCAAAGAAGTAAAGTCCACTTACACCACCTGACCATAATGCACACCAAACAGTGACTCGTTTAGAAGCCGAAAAATTGCACAGTGTATATTTGGTATTGGTCGAAAAATGAATTTTGAACAAAGAGCAAATATCAAGTTCTGTTTTAAATTCGATAAATCGTTTACTGAAACGCGTAATTTGATGAAACAAGTGTATGGTGATGTGTTTTTATCACATACGAGTGTGTATGGGTGGTATAAATGATTTAAAGACGGTCGTACGGACACAAATAACGATAAACATCCTGGTGCAAAAAAATCTGTTATTACGAAAAGTAACATCGAACTTGTGCGTGAATTTATCAGAAATTGACCAAAATCCTCACTACGATACATGAGAATGGAATTAAATATTTCCAAAGATTTTCATAGTATTTTTACACTTCATTCGAAACTGAGAAAGATTTGTGCAAGGTTTGTACCACACAATCAAACTGAATTCTGCATATTATAGACTTGATTAAAGACTCAAAAAAGGACGAAAACTTCAGGTATTTTATTGTAACTGGCGATGATCCAGAGACCAAACGTCAAAGCTCTGAATGGAAACATCCAAGCGAAGATACACCGAAAAAAAGCCGTTTGGAGAAGTGAAAAGTGAAGATAATGTTGATTTGTTTCTCTGATTCGAAAGGCATAGTGCACAAAGAGTTTGTACCAACTAGTCAAACAGTCAATGCTGTGTGTTATCTTGGTATTATGAAGCATCGTTTGGCACGTATTCGTCGTGTACGCCCTCAATATCGTGAAAATGGTAGCTGACGATTGTTACATGATAATGTACCATCTCATCGCTCGGCGCTTATCATTGATTTTCTAACTACAAATGGCATTTTAATCATCAACCGTGCACCCTATTCACCGAATTTTACCCCCATGTGATTTCTATCTATTCTCCAAATTGCAGTTGCCGATGAAAGGACTGCGTTACGCCGACGTCGAAGCCATTAAAAAGGCATCGACAGCGATCTTCACGGACATATCTAAAGAAGTACTTAAAAATTCATTCAACATGTTAATTCACGTGCAAAACGTTATATTGAAGCCGAAGGCGACTACTTTGAATAAAATAAATGAATTTTGACAAAATAGTAAGCTTTTGTTTTTATTTTAAAAAGTTCTGTTTTCTCTGCGACAGACTGTGTATATCAAAAAATATTTTTACGCGTATGATGGATAGTTTTGTTATTACTGTATACATTATGAAAGTGACAGCATTTCTCTTTTAATTTTACATGTGTTTGCAGTGTTGGTACATTTATATTTTTTGACTGATTCTAAGATCTAAATCTGCAAAATTGATGAAAGAAGAATAATTGGAGTAGCCAACGTTTACATATTAACAAAAAATTTTAAAAAATCAGATCAGAACATCTCTAAAACAAGACAGAAGAAAATTTCTTGGATTTATTTTTCTACATAATCTACTTTCAGCTCTATGTATTTAATCCAGCGCTTTCAACCCTTCAAAAGAATAAGAACTACTTATCTGAACTTTAAAAATATCCATTTATAACTTTAATGATGTCATAAGGAGAATTTCTCTCCAGCCAACCATTTCTTCATATTTGGAGACAGGAAGAAATCCCGCAGACTTAAGTTTAATAAGTATGGTGCATGTTCAATTAACTAAGATCATATTTCGTATAGTTTCGCCATAACAATTTCTAAGTTGTAGGACAGAGCAATGTCCTGATGGTACAAAACCATTTTCTTTTCGAAATGAGGCCCTTTAACTTTGATTTCTTCACCCAATCAATCTAAAAACGACGCGTAAATCTCCCTTGTTATTGTCTTTTCATGATGCAAGTAAGCAATAAAAATTATTCCTAGGAAATGCCAAAAACGGTAGCCACCTTTTTTTACAGCAGACGAAATCATCTTAGCCTTCTTTGAAGTTGATTTACTACTTTTATCCGATACTTTGACAGCTCTTCGCTCTCCAGAGTGTAGTGATGTATCCGTTTCATCTACAGTTATAAAACGTCTCAAAAAACCGTGTTCATTACATTTAAACATGTCTTAACATTGTTGGAAAATGCTAATTGTCATTCGCTTTTGGTAAATTGTCAGCAGATGCCGTATGACAAGCCTACTTTCTTTGCCATCGCTCTTAACCTTAGCCGGCCATCATTCATCACGATTTCAAAAACTTTTCAATTGTTTGTTCATCGATAACTATTTTCGGTTTGCCAGAGCATGGCGCATCTTCTATGCTTATTCTACCCCGTTTAGATTCAGCAACCCAGTTCGAAACTGTCGCATACGAAGTCGCATACCATAAACTTCGTCCAACTATTTTTTGCTTAGCATTTAAGCCTTACAAAAAGGAAATGCTCGATCACGCACTCGTTTTTAATCAATATTTAGAAAATGTACGAATTGTGTACTTGGATCTATAATAACGGCGTGTCTTTATGCACGATCCACTTGAAAATTTGGAAAAAATGACAGTTTCAAGACAAGTGATCAGAACGCCCATGCAACGTCATCTCTGATGCATTCTAGAAATATTCCGAACTATCCTCGTAATATTGTTATTACACAAACGTCATCAGCTTTCGACTATTTTTTTAAAATTGTATTATTTTAACGGATAAATGGTCAAAACGCAAAGCCCTGCCTTATCGATATATTCATTAAATATTTGTATTAAATCTGATCATATATTCTGAAGAATATCATCCTTACATTAATCAACAATATTCTTCATTATTCATTTACTTCAATTTACTTAAATAGAACCGATAGAAATATAATTGCAATTGATAGGTAACAAACAGGCTTTTCCTTATTTGGCATCATTTCAAATATAGTATGAATGTTTCCAACACACGTAATAGTAATTATGGGCGAACAATAGCAAAATTAATATTATGGGAAGAAAAGAAACTAAAATAACAGTTACAATAAGCAACACCTAAGTAGAAGTAACGCACGAATAGGTACAACACATCAAATGAAATAGATAAAAAAAGGAAATCATCACACAATCGTCAAAATTCTACATTTGTACAACAAATCATCAATTTGCGCAATAAATTTTAATAACAATCGTTACAGAGCACCGGGCCAAGTAAAAAAGCTAATTTAAACACTCATTCGAGCAGGCCGCGCCGGTCCACGAAACAAATGCCGCTCGATACCAACGGCGAAGCCTACTACGAAATATGTGAGCCCATAATTCATATAATTTTTTTATTATTTATTTTCGATTGAATTTTAAGACGATACTTCGGAACGTTTCAGGCGACTCTCGACCGCTTCTAATCGTTCCTTTAGTGTCCGAATCGAGGATCGGAGCGCATTTCGGATTTTGTACTTAGTACATATTTATTTTTATAGGTTTATATTGAAGTTATTGTGTTGTTATATTAAAAATTGGTCTGGCTGATTTTTTAAACGTGACTTCCTCTACGTCATCCCATCTGCTATCTCCGTCCAGTCACAAATATTGAAAACAGACGAAAGATTTTTGTGCGTGCTTCATTTTTTATCTAAGGAATCACTCATATTTATAGCTATTGTTTCTTTCCACAGAAAAATATAAATTATGTTCGATTCTTTTTTTTTCCGAATTGGTGAGGCCATTGCTTTTCTACTGAATAGGAATTTACATCGTCTGCTTTTGTTGCTTTCTTTTTTATTATATTATTTGTCTTGATTATTATCATTATTATTACATTAAGAAATATATTATTATTACTCGCCAATTAATTTTTTAGCTAAACTCACTTGTATAAAATAAACCTATAAAGTTCTAAAATATTATACCGTGCCGTCAATGAAATTCTTATTTAAGCCGAGTTATGATTTTAATATACGTTGACATCTTTGAAAAATATCAGCATATGTTTCGAAGTAAAATTTCAACAGTTGGAAATATCATGTCGATGTCGTCAACTTCATATTAAAATCACAGCCTACTCTAAATAAGAATTTAAATTAAAAATAGACTAGCAGAAAACAAAGCCTAGTGATTTTAATTCGCCAAAGTTAATGTAAATTTGCAAGATTGGTGATCTATATGAAGGTAGACTGAGAAATCCGTGAAATGATAGAAAGAACAGTTTCAGACTATTTTTATGATGCGTCGCCAAATTGCCTCCTTAACAAAATCAACTGTCAAAGTAGATCCCAACGTTTATTAGTTTCGTAGTGATGACTGTTCAATTAAAAGCATCTCGGAGTTTTTGATAAGATGGATAGTTTTGAAATTCGTATTGCCCGTAAATACTTCTTCTTGAAAAGTTTATCAGCGACAAATATTCATAATGAGATAAAAGATAATCTGAAGAACCTTCCTACCTTCATTTTTCGCTGTTAATAAATGGGTTCATGAGTTTAATTGTGGTCGTACAACAGTTAAAGATGCACCACGTAGTGGACGTCTGAAGTCTGCCATGGAACCGGAAATTGTTGAAAAAAACGCTATGGCATTAAAAGAACGTCTCTTGAGAACGTCTAGAGATAGTGAGCGCTATAAACATATCTAAAAGAACATCCAATATACATTTTGAATAAATCCAGAATTGACTATGAAAAGCTGCTCGCAAGAAGGACGTCGGTGATTGCTCAATATTAATCAAAAGTTGATGCGAATGCAAGCGAGTATTTGTAGCGTTTTCGAAAAAAATAAAGTAGATTTTATACGCTAATTTATCACTACAAATAAGACATTCATTGCTGGACATCCAAGCAAAATAACAATCTAAACGTACGTTACGTTTAGATTAACCAATTGCAACTAATGGTTATAATGTCTAATGAGCGCAAACCATGACATAATAACAAAAGAAAACGCTGAGAAATTGAATTTATCAAATTGAATCATTTAAATTCATTTCCAAGCTTGTAAATTCCACACAATTTACAGGAAATTGATTTGGTTCGATGTCTTACCAATATGAAAAAAGTTATTCATTTTCGAAATGTAACCTAACTGATGATGAAAATGGGTTATTTACAACAATATTAAGCACAAACTATCATGGTCTAAGCAAAACGAACCTACCTAATCAACATTATAGGCACATTCACTTAAGGAAGATTATGCTCCCTTAACTTATTTGAAAAGGATACTGCATGATTAAGTATCTCTCGTCATCATCTGAATATGCTGAATGCTGCTGTCAAGCAGAATTGGTGAATAAAAAGAAAACGGGTTATACAAATTTTTATTTCATTTACCTTAACTTTCTCGAATTGTCAACTGTACATGTAGTTTTTGAAATGTTTGTCCACTGATAACGTATTTTATTCGTTCCCTACTTAGGCTTCCACGTGATAATGTACGTTTTATTATCACTTTTTCGTTGATACAACAATCATTCTATCTACTGTATATAACTAATTTAAATTAAAGTTTGCACCTATACAGCATGGCTTTGTTGAAGGATAATCGACTGCTACTGACTATCTTACCACTGAAGTTGGGTGCATTTGACTTTAGTTATATTTTTATTTTGTTTATTGGCTCAAATTTTTGGGACGTAATTAATTATGTATATTATAATAGTTTTCAATTGTTCCAATTTATCACAACTTCAGGAATCCCTTAAGGTTACAACTTGGGTCCTTTGCTGTTCTTAGTCTTTATAAATGACATTGTGAATTATTTTCCTGTTCTCGCATATGCAGAAGACCTCAAGAATACAGAACTATAAAAACCTTGGAGGATGTAATGAAACTATAATATAACCTTAAACTTGCGAATGATGCACGGATAACGTTATCTCTCAATGTCCGAAAATTGTTATTAAAATCTATAATATAACCTTAAAATTGTAAATGAATGGTTCACGGGTAACAAGTTATCTCTTAATATTGGAAAATGTTATTCAATACTCGAGACGGTAACATGTAATATTTTATGATTATAATACAAACAGCATGAATTTGAGTCCAAACAATCTATAAAAAAGTAACGAATAAATACTATTCGTAAGTCATTTTAGCTTTGTTATGCGTAACTCCAAACTTTTCCCTAATCTGAAAATCATTAAGTGCATTTATGTTTCACTGATATGCAACAAATTGGATGATTTGGCATCTACGTTACGTCTCTCACCTAATTTAATTGAAAAGAGTTCAGAGGGGATTTTTGAAATAACTCTTATACATAGAAGTGAGAGTATATATCCAGAGAGAAGTACTAGCTAGACAGATCTACTGCAAGAAGATGAATTAGATTTTCTACATACACCTTTTACTACATTCTTGTTCAAACTAATTCATAATCAGGTAGACAGTATGCAACTTCTGTCAGAGATTTCGCAAGATATATCAGTACATTTTACACTACTTGTCATCGTTCAGGACCACTAGGGAATCCCATATTTTAATTGTGTTAATATAGAAATATGTAATACGGAGATATTTTTGTGGGTACTAAGTGAAAGTGATTTCAGTTGTGGTTACTTTTGAATTTTTCTGTTTTTCTACTCTCATTATCAATTTTTAGTTTGCATTAAAGAATAAATTTAATTGATTAATCTTAATTTTATAATGCACATATAGCACTTTATTATTAGAATTCATTTTGGTTTCTACTGTTGAGTGAAATTAGGTACTGTCATTAAATAAATACTTTAAAATTACACAAATTGCTTAGGTCCTGACCAACCATGAATACATTAAATAGAAATAGACTCAGAATACATTAAATATTGAAATATATATATATATCAGACTTGTTCATTCTAGAATTAGATATGCGCTGTCCACAAGTGGAAAGAGTGCAGTTAGGTTAAAGCGCGCGAAAAAGGTGGATAGAATATCTCTCACTGGCAGTTTCATTTTCTCCCACTTTTGTATTGCAAACAACTTCCCCTACTTTCTCGCGTGAACCTTCTTATTCTAGTAAACAAATATCTGAAGTAGTTGACGTAAAACCTCTAACAGTTCGTCGTATTCTACACTAGGATTTTTAAAAGTTTCTTTTAATTTTTTCATTGTTTGAAAATCTTTTTAATTTTTAGAATTTTCTATTTCATTTATTTCAAGAATATTTTATTAGTTTCACGCCAAACGGCAAAACATTTCAAGAAAATAGCCATGTTGCATTTTATTAAAAGATTCAAATAAAATGCATCAAATAATTTATACAATTCAAAAATGTAGGTACGTATTGTCAATGCATAATGATTTACAGCCCCGACCTACACACATCATGTCGCTGGTGAAGACTGATTTCAGACATTCTCACGCGTAACACGCGAGAAAGTAGGGGAAGTTGTTTGCAATACAAAAGTGGGAGAAAACGAAACTGTCAGTGAGAGATATTCTATCCTCCTTTCTCACGCGCTTTAACCTAACTGCACTCTTTCCACTTGTGGACAGCGCATATCTAATTCTAGAATGAACAAGTCTGTATATATATATATATATATATATATATATATATATATATATATATATTATAACCTTATTACGTGAGATGTCTTTTAAGTTTTCCATAGTGGGATATAGAGGGCGCCAGTACTAAAAATTAACCTCCATCTTTAGTTAACTTAAATTCAAAGTTTCAGTGCGATACCTGTAGTGTTGTAGCTACAACGAACAGTCAAAGTTGACGAGTTAGTTGAAAATTGGAATTAAACAGAAAACATTTTCGCGGATTTTTTTTTTATAATTTTCGAAGACAATTATCTCAACAAGAATACCTTACCGAGGTGGTTTCTGTTTTTGGCAATGAAGCACCACATCAGTCAACAATTTCTCGTTGGTATGGAGAATTCAAACGTGGACGGATTAGTCTTAGCGACCATCCAAGTACAAGTTCTCCAAAAACGACAGCTACTCAGGAAAACGTCGATGCTGTGCTCAAGATCATAAATGAAAATCGGCATGTGACATATCGCCAGATTGAAGCGTTTTTGGGGATTTCAAAGACCTCAATTAAAAATATTTTGCATAAAAAATTGGGTGTAAAAAATAGTTTCCTATTGGATACCGTACCTGCTGACTGAAGAACAGAAATATCGCTTCAACGCCGGAAACTCTAAAAACGTTTACAACATCGTCAGCGGTGATGTATCTTGTATTTACTCATACGAGCCAGAAAATAAACGCCAGTCGTCTGTTTGGATGTTCTAAGGTGAAGAAAAGCCAATAAAAGTCATCCGTTCTCCAAAAGACGTGACATTTGCCTCGAAAGCAGATCATATAGGAGCAATTCCTCTACAAGATGAAAGAACTGTTACTGCCAATTAGTATACAACCACTTGTTTGCCGCAAGTCATCCCTGAGCTTTGAAAAACCAACCCGGAACGATAAATCATCCTCCACCGAGACAATGCAACTTCGAACTCACCACACAAGACAAATGAATTTTTAAGGCAATAAAACGTCGAAATGTTGGACCATCCCCTGTACAATCCGTACCTAAGTCCCAATGATTTCTTTACCTTTCCGAAAATCAAGAACGGGCTGCGTGGTCAAAGGTTCCAGTCATCAGAAGAAGCAGTCGATGCCTTCAAAAACGAAATTTTGACTGTACCAACAAACGAGTGGAACTACTCCTTCCAGAATTTATCCCAGCTCATGCAAAAGTGCATTAATCTTCGTGGAGAATTCTTCGAAAAACAATGAAGTCTTTAAAAGCTGCCTACTATTTTATTCCAGTTCTATATGCAAAACCTAAAAGACAGGCCACGTATCTACTTCAAATACGTAGGTACTTGTAAATTGTAATAGCTGAATGACAAAAAACGAAAAGATTTTTAATGTAACGTCTAATATTGCAGGCAAGTATTGTCTATATTTATTACAATGACTGGGTTTACTCTTAATTTATAACCATCTTTAAAAGGCCATTTAAATTTCTCCATAACGAAAAAGAATTCTAATATACAATATATATAGATGCATTTTGTGCTTTCTATTTGATTACTTCAACGATGGTTTTTTACCTACAAGGCGAATTTATTCCTACTATAATTACTGTTTATGGCTTATTTACGAGTTAAATTAATGCTATTTTACATTCAAATCTAAATAGGTTTATAGTGTCCCAAGATTTATTACTATGAAGCCAAGAAATTTTGTGTCACAAAAAAATAATAAAAATTTGATTATTTCTATGCGTACAAATGGCACATATCGTCAGGATTCGCACTTTTGTATTTGTTTAATCGGCGTTAAAGTTTAAAATTAATTGCGTTTTCTGATCGAAGAGTGTGTGAGACTAAAACAAGGAGCTCCTTAATTTGTATTGATTATTGTTTAAGTTCCACGTGTCCATAACCAACTAAACTTATAGTTTAAAAATACACATGTACATACTAAAACATTAGGCGATTGCAACAGCATCTTTTAGGTTAGGAAACATTAACAAATAAACTCAATTACAATTCAGTATGTGCATACGCATATCTTTTTTTCACTTCCAACAGAAACATAGAATTAATATTTTTTTTTGTTTAACTAGAAGACAGATGTCGCAGTAGAACATTTCAATAATAAATGTAAATAAAATAAAGCGTGTGGGTTGTAATCGAAGTAGTCCGTGGAAAAAATCCATGAACACATAACTGATTCATTCATTTGTTTTAAAAGTTGATTTTCACATGCGTATATATTCTCGTCTTTATCCGCTCGATGAGGAAATATGCATCATTTGTCTTTGTTCATCGCGTAATGTGGAAGCGCTTTAAAAATATGTTATATGAGAGACCAGATGTTTTTTGAAAGGGTCAAAATTGTATTGAAGTCCGACAGAACACGTAAAGCTCTAACATAACCTATATTTAAGGTCCAGAGTCGGACCTTACGCTGAGGCTTTTTTGTTTGTTCAAGTGTTCTCTTCTAGTGCATGTATTCGGGTTCATACGTATGTCTCTCCTCGTGTTTTTTCATTCCTTTTCACATTCGAGATCAAATCCAAATCCAGAAATTATATTTACATTCATGATTTTTATTATTTCTTCTCTTTTTTCTCCTCGGTTTGTTTCGAGAGTGCTGCGTGCACAGTCATCTAGTCTGCATTGAAAATGAAGCGGATAAGGAGTAGGAAAAGAGAAGGCGAGATGTATTAGTTAAATAATAGAAGTGACAAAACATTCTTTTCTCTGAGCATTAAAGGAACCACTAAATGCGTCGTTACTGTTGTACTACACTTTAAAATTAATATTTATCTATTCAATATTCTTAAATTAACGGTTCGGTAAAAAAATACGTCTGTTTTCCTGGAATATAATACAATCAATTTGTAATTTTATATGTGTATACGTATAAGAAATAAATTTATTACTTTCAAATCAATTTGAAATAATTAATAAGCTTTAATAAGTCCTTCTTTTGGAGAAATTTTGTAAAAGAAGATTGGAAAGTTTTTATTTTTAATACCTTTATATCGGTATCAATAAATATAAAGTATGTAGTTACGAGTGCCTATGTCCTGTTATAAACTATTATTGGGCCATAAAGGAATAATATTTCAACAAATATGAGTGACTGTATTTTGATAATAGTAAAACTTAGGCCAACTTCGTTTTAATGGATGTTTCATAGGCTGCATGAGAACTATCGATATCGATAACTATGGTTTGACAGCTGGTAATGTCAAACTGTGTCGACATTTTTGTTCAGTAAGGCTTTGCAAGTCATCATAAATCGTTTAACGCCAGAACAACGTTTCCAAATTGTGGAAATTTACTTTGAAAAAAAATAAATCTGTTCACGAAGTTCATAAAGCACTTCGTCCATTTTACGGTCAACATAATCGGTCTAGTGAGCAAACAATTCGTGCAGTTATTAATCGTTTTCGCACTAATTTTACTCTTCTCGATACAAAACCAACAACAGGACAAAGAAATGTGCGCTCGATACAAAACCGTCAACAAGACAAAGAAATGTGCGTACCGAAGAGAATATTGCTGCTGTAGCGCGAGGTATTGAAGAAGACGCCGAAATGTCGATTCGTCGTCGTTCTCAACTTGTTGGCCTTTGTCCCTCGACTACGTGGAAAATTTTACGTAAGAATCTTGGCTTACGTGCCTATAAAACACAGCTCGTGCTAGAATTGAAGCCAAACGACCATCGTGTGCGTCGCATTTTTGCTGATTGTGCTCATTTGAAACTGGCCGAAGATGAGCATTCTGGATTACTTTTTATGGGGCTATGTTAAGTCATTGGTTTATGCCGGCATACCAGCAACTCTCGAAGCATTGGAAGCCAATATTCAAGCCACCATTGACACCATACGGCCAGATTTATTGAAAAAAATTGTCAAAAATTGGACTGATCGAATGGACCATGTAACTCATAGCCGCGGCGGACATATGCCGGAAATCATATTTAAAAAATAAATGCCATGAAATTATCTACCAGATTATAATAAAAAAAATTCCATTCCAACAATATTTCTGTCTCGTATTATCATTTTAAGTTTAAACTCTTAAAAAAACACCCTATATAATTCATAAAAAAAAACTAAAACAATGATCCATTCAATTTTCATACAGTCTATGTAATCAATGGCGTACACAACTGAGTAACTGTATTGTGATTGTGATAAAATAAAATTATGATATTAAAATTTCTTTAATTTCTAAAAAAAATTATTTATTCTACAAAAATTTACATAGTTTGATTACTGCTATATAGAAATAGGCTAAAATTCCCGCAAATTGTGAAACTAATGTTTTCATTAAATTCATATCAAATAACTAATAGTAATAAATATACAAGATTGCTAAAATTTTTATTTTTATTTCTTAATTATTAAACATAACAATTGTTTCGCCACACAGTGGGTTTCTTCGTTTTGGTCACTAGATGTCTACATAAATTTTTAGACTGAACTATTAAAAGAGTTAATAATAAATTCGAATTTTCAATCTACCACAAAGAAGCATATATTAATACAACAATATACAATAGATCAACAAAGATCGTTCAACACCTATGTCAAAAGTTAGTTTTCAAAAAAAATTAAATGTAATAAAACATATTGAAAATAGGAATAAATCACTGAAGATTGATATACTATATAGTCTAGTTGATATATAATCTAGTTAATCAACGACAGGCACCATTAAAATTACCTTGAAAATAGGAATGTTTATAGTCATCAAATAGTAAATAATATTTTAGCAGAAAAAAACTGAATGCAAAAAATTATTTTGTTTTCAACATATTCTCCTCATTGCAGTCCACTGATATTCAATGAAGTATTTTTGTAGCCTCAAAAATCAAATCTCTTGCTACCGATCCATCTTTTCAGATTGGAAAAAGGAAAAAGTCCGAAGAAGCCTATTCTACCGAATAGACTGGATGCGAAAGCGGTTAGAAATGTCATTTATAAATTTTTGCCATATAAACAGTTAAAGTGTGAAAACGTGCATTATTGTGAAGCAAAATAGGTGCTTCTTCTTTACCTTATGTAGGGGGCCTTTGACGCTGTATTGTTAGTGTTATCGTTTTACTTTTTTAAGTATAATAGATAAGAAAATTACACGAGAGACCTAAAAGTAGCCATAACATTTTTGGCCAAATGTATGGTCCTTGCCCTCTTCGGAGCACTCGGTCAGCTTCAGTCCATTGTTTCGATTGTCACTTCATTTGGTATACATAACGGTGTATCCAGATATTATCAACTTTTATATTCGGTACCAAAAATCATTCGAATCATTTCTTAACTTCGTGTTTGTTTTCTATAATTAACAAATGCGATGCCCGATACTCACCTCATTGCACAAAATTGAAACCATCAATCTATACAAAATATGTAGAACTTGCTACTGAGCGTAATTTTATTCAAAGGTCATCTGGTACCAAATCATGTACTTTTCTAATCATTTCTGAAATACACATGCCTTTTGGCGTCCACTCGTTGTTCATCAAATACACTAATCCAGCCACGTTTAAACTCAGATGTACATAGTTTGATGGTTGCTATCGATGGAAATGTCTCCATTGTTTTGTTCTTTGAAAATGAGAATTTAATCAACGATCGTTATTTCACTTTTTTCATGTTTCAAAACGACCTGAAAACAGTTAAGTAAAACAATACATAAAATATTACATTGATTATAACTAAATGTCGTTTTTTATAAGTTATAATGAATGTGATTAACTCAAATATAATCTTACACGAGTAGAGAAGCCACTTCTATAGACATAAATAATTTCTTACTGTGTGCTTGCACTGTGAAGTAAATATATTGTCATGATTCAGTATTTGTAACACAGAAAATTGTAAGAGCATGATCTAATGATTTTTCATTCTAAAAAAAGCACAAAAGTCCATAGTCCTTAGCATTTTATTGAATGACATAAATGGAAAACCATGTAATGAATGAGCACAGAAATAATTCAAAAAGAACATAATGAACACAATGAAAGATGGATTGTGGGATAATTAAGAAACTCTCGAATGCTAAGTGTTCCAAAGTTAGAGATTGGTGCCAAGAAATGCACAAATAATACAATGGCGGTGCTTCAAAGAACATTTATAAAATCGTCACAGATGAATCTTGGATCTATACGTACGAGCCCGATAGAACAGCAGTCGACTGTGTGGGTATTCCAAAATGAAACCAACAAAGGTCGCCTGTGTCTTCGGAAAAACCGGTCACGTTGCAACCGTGCCTTTAGAGCGTTGTAGAACAATCAATTTCGAATGGTACACAACTATTTGTTTGCCAAAAGTTTTTGAAGAAATAAGGAAAACAAACCGAAAACAACAGATCATTCTCCACCATGACAATGAGAGCTCCCACAGGTCGGTTCAAACAATTGAATATTTGGCCGGGCAAAACATTGAATTGATGAGCCATCTGCCGTACAGTCCTGATCCAGCACCCTGCGATTTCTTTTTATTCCCACACGTGAAGAATAAACTTCGTTGTCAACGATTTTCTACGCCGGAAGAGGCAGTTGAGGCTTTTGTAGGCTTTTCGGATTGGTTTAAACAAATGCAAAAGTGCATTGATTTTCAAGGAGAATATTTTGAAAAACAATAAAACTACTTTCGATAATAAAAAATTCTTTAGTTTGCTATTCCCGAAATATGAACGTCTACCCTCGTATTACTTTAAATGGAGATAATTTTGAAAGACATTAATGAAATTGCTAAAAATTATCACCTATTATTTAAACATTATACATCGAAGATTAGAATACTTTCAGTCACTGTCATAACTGTACAATAAAGTGTAAAGGAGTATAGCTGTCCCATTGTACATACAAATTTGCAACATTTCTTCTTGTCATAGGCTAAATAAAGTCTATTCTATCGTTCCATGATTTTTTTGGTCCTATCCACTCTCTAGTTTCTGATAACGACTATACTTTCGTGGTAGCGCCTACCTATAACTCTTTAAATTCGTCGTAGGCACTCCATTTTCGTTATCCGGATCTTACTCTTCTGTCTGTTATTCAATATTCAGGTTTTTCAGACAAGTTAATGTTGTTAGTATAGATGTACATTACACAAAATAATGTAAAATGAATTCAAAAACCACAAGACTGTTTATGTATTAAAATAAGCCTAAAAATATGTAAATATTCTTTGTTACCATATTAAATCTATATAACAGGTTTCTCTCTTTCGTTAAAGAAGATTCATGTCCAAAGTATGAAATCTATCGAATCCCCTTTACGACACACATACACAAGCATCAAGTAAGTGTAAGTACGTTATTTAAAAACCCTCTTTACATCTACACCCCCCACAGAACCCCTTATTACGGCGAAATTTTGCACGTGCATTTTAGTCGATTCCTTTTGTAGACGATCAAAATAAAAGAGTATAGAATTTCAAAAAATTAACAAAGGCGGCCGGGTTTTCAACCTCTAATACAAAAAAAAAGAGTTGAACTAGTCCTATTTATCTTTAACCCTTTTATGCGCAATATACAAAGGACACCAACTTTATTTCGGATTTATGTGTCGACCCATCTAAGTTTAAATCAACGAAATCTCTACTAATAACTCGGAACGAACCCACTGACTGATTGTAGATTTCTAAAAAATTCACTTTTAAAGTAGTATTTATGCTGACTATGCAACGGCGAGGGCTATTTTAAATATACGTAATCTCCCGGCGGTGATTTTGTGCAGTATAGGGGCGCCCTTATGTGCATTTAACTAAAAAACGGGGGAATAATTTTGTGAAAGGGTTCTGCTACTGTTGACAAGGATTTTCCTTCTTTTAATAATAATCATAATACGAAAACGCAGGAATTTTTATTATATTTTCGCCGGCTCATTTGGTCCTTTAAGCCATAGCGTCTGGTCTGGTGATTTCTCCTACAAACAACGGCTCTGATTCTATTGTTAGGACCTATACTCCTTATTAGAGATTCAACGAGCTATAAAATGTATCCATTGACCTACTTATATTAATAATAAAATGCAAGAATTAATATTCACAATATGAGATTTTATTAACTTCATACAATGATAAATATAGTAGTAATGAGTTCATTATTGAGATAGATATTACTTTTTGAATGGGAAATAGTTAATTGAAAAATATGCACAACACTATCATTAGGAGTTCCAATGCTGATTTCAAAGAAAATGTAATTATCTGTTAACCTACTTTGAAATTAATTAAAAATGGGAACGTATTTAAAAAAAAAAAGAAATTTCATTTGTTTAACATTTTCTTCAGTAATTAACTTTAATATCTTCGTGTATGATTAATGTTATTATATGTGACAAGACTACACTAGTTTTACAACAGATAGGTCACCGAGCTATTATTGCAGTTTCTTCAATTAATTGTAGTAAAGGAAAAAGACTTTCAAAAGTCGGAGACTCTGTACCTAGTCATGTCGTTAGTTAGGTTGTACATTAAAAGCTCTATGCTCAAAAAAAAGTTATCTAATTTTTTTTGCATAAAATGAAAGAATATAAAGGCCAAGTAGGCTGAAAGTGCAAATTTATTGTACACATAAGCACCTTCAACAAGACTTTTTTAGCCATCGACTTGGAAAGCTCTTGATTTAATGACATAATCCTCCTAAAGTCTGGACTATAATTTTATTGAATTTTATGAAGTTATTTGAACTACAACTTTCTAGATGTTTTCAATTCTTTGTCTGCTACACTCATCAATTTAATATGAGAGTAGAGTCTGAGAAAAGTAGATCAAGTACACTGAATACACGAGGAAACCAAATCAAAACATATGCAGACGATTTAATTATTGTTGAAAAACAAAGGAAAATTATGGAAAAATTCTTAATAAAAATAGAAGAATAATGAAGAAAATAGGTTTGAATGGAAACGTGGAAAAGAACGATGAATACTCTACAGTAAGCAACCAGCCAGAAAAATAAAAATAGGACAATATGAATTCAAGGAGGTAAATAACATTAAATGTCCAGGAACAACGATAACAAATAATAAGGAAAACAACGCAGAAATACAAGCGGCAAACAAGATTTCATATGCTAATAAAAGGTCCTGGAAAGCAAATCAATAAACAGCAGAAAAAAGGTTCAAACATATGTACAAAATAAAAATGGAACCTATTATACCCTACAGTGATGGTGTCACTAAAACAAATGTGCCAGCATAGATTAAGAGTGTTCGAAAGAAAGATAGTGAGAAAAATATTATGACCAAGCATACATCAAAACTTGCGAAAACTTATTTAACACAGCAGAAGGCAAATGGAGTATCGCAAACTATGATATGGCCACCTCGAAGTCCTGACTTAAATATTATTAGTGTGAAAGGGGGCCAAAGAACAAAAATAAACTGTGGAACATACTACAGGAGGACTGGAACAATATTCCTGAAAATTTCATTAATTCATTAATGGAAAGCCTACCAGAGAGAACACAGAATACCATAAAAAATAAAGGTGGTCATATAAAATATTGAAAATTTAAGTTGTTTATGTTTAAATATTGATATGTGTTAGTTTTTATACATTAAAAAAATTTCAACTTGTGTAAGATTATTATTTATTCTTTTATAGTAGTTTCTTTTAAAATTCAAAAAGGTGCTTCTTTCTTTTGCATAGTACTATATAAACATGAACAATATGGCGGAATCGCTTTGGGAATATTGGTGAATAAATCGGAACGCCACTGTTCGTTGCCTAGTAACACAGGGACGCTTACTAAACCTGGTTCATTCTCTAACCGAATGAACTATACATACAATGTATTGTAGTATTTTTTTTGTCAGTTCCTAATAAATTTCTCTATAACGATAGGGAATGGATAAACAATTTAGTGAGTAACTGCATATAATATAAGTGCTTTCAAACGTTGTTGTCATGGCAGGCAAATCTTCATGTTGAATGTCAAAAGACAATTTATCACATTTATTTTTTCGATATACTATCTCGTTATAATGTACGGCGGATTATAATTATTACTAGATTCTTATAATCATAAAAACATGCTAAAAAGCAAAAGTAATATTGCCTACAGTTAATTTCAAGTAAATGTAAAAATGCCAATCGACGATACATATGTCGTATTAGAAGTAGAAAAAGATGATACCTACGATTATTAATTTACTTATTATTCTTCCAGTATATTTCTATTCTATTATCTATTATTTTGTACTTCCAATCATCTATAACAAATTTTGTAACTCACTGTTTTTAATTAAAGGCTACTTGATTTTTGGAATACCATTAACGTCAATGTCAATTAATACATTTTTTTGTAAGATTGGCAAGAATGAAACATTCACAATTTATATAACATTATTTCAAGCGGATTCCGATAAATAATCACTGGTGTTTTTGTCATTATTTACACGACTGACAGATAAATTATTTTTCCGTAATTATACAACGCTTTCTTGTAAATATTATGCTAATATTTTTTTTTCTTGCAACACTCTAAGAAACGCAATAAATTAAGTTTAGATTTGGTTCCATCAATCATCAGTATTACCTTAATTAAGTTGACTAAATAATCTAGCAAATGTTAAATATGTTGTTTTTAAAGAATCTAAATATATGTATACACACAAAACCTATAGAAAAGAAGATGTGAATTTATTATATTATAAGCAGTTAATTAATACGATAAATAAAACAGTCTCTATATATAAATATAACTGGTGTTTTCAAATTGATTCACTTTATTCGTGGTCTTGACCTTCTTTCAAACAAGAAAGTTAAGATTTAATGATTTTGCTATTCTACAAAATCAAATTATGTACGACTATTTTAGGATATTTATTTAATGTACTCCATATCTCATAAAAACTTCGGATAATTCCGAACATAACAACTATTAATACAATGTATTGACCCAGAGTGTCGCTATTTTAATTTTAAAATAATATATTACGTGTTTTTATGAAATAACCCTTTTATGACAATAAAATCGAACGCAGAAATAACAGAAACAACTACCTCAACTTTTACTAACAATATCACTAAATAATTCTGTTAATAGATAATCTCAAGAAACTAATTACAAATATCTCTTACCAAACACTAATTAACGTGCTAACATTTATCTTCACGTATAAATGTGTACCACTAATGATGTTTCCCGCACGATACTTACTACTTATATACACCCGTCGGATATATAGCGAATATCCTTGTCCGGGATCGCGCATTTTCTCGAGTTGTCCCGTGATCTCTCTAGGAGTTTGTCATTCTTGCTCGTAGGTCGCATATGTCTACTCATAAGTTTCGTAATAATATACTTAAAATTTATATTCTATTGTGTTTTACAAATGAGAATAAAAATGCTTTTACGAAAGACTAAGTATTAGGAATCCATGCAACGAAATAAAAATTACATAAAAGGTAGTCAAAATTTGATTCCGTTCTAAGTTCAGTGCTCCCTTTTTTGACTAACCATCCCGATCAGACTGCAATTCAGCTCCATTGTAGGGCGCTAAGCGATCGACATATAGCATTTTAAATTTACTCCAAACACTTCTTCGTATCATATACACGGATTTATGATGGTATCAGATCGCTCTCAGGCTTTTTATAACTTGGGGCTGCGTATATTTCGTGAGCACGGATTGTACAGCCAAACGTTATCATCTGCTTGAACACCAAAAGTGTTGGCTCGCTAGTTTTATTTAGTCTTCAGGAATAGCTTAACGGTATCCACTGTGATTCTCTCATATAATTCATCTTGCATACATCATTTCATTTGCACCTGGCTTCGAGTTTTCGGCACGTTCCTTGCTGCACAATTTATACAGCTTCGGCAAAGTCTCTATATTGTCGCAGCATTGCAACTAATAGAAACACTTCCTGACTTCCTATACCCTTTTTGATACCAAAATGTCATCCTATCACACCATTCGCAGAACTTTTCTAAAACTCTTGCCTTGGATATAATTATCTGCTTAACCGGTTTCTTTACATCAGCACTTTCAAAACTCGTTTTAAAACACCATCAACGAGTGAGGAATACCATTGCTATAAAATTTCAAGGTTAACCTTCGATTTTTTGCATTTCCCACATCATCGTAGCCATGAGAAACAAAAAATCGGGAATAACTATTTTTCTGCTATGGAGTTCTCATCTGATAGTTCTTCACTTTTGCGTCTTTTGTTTGTGTTTCTGGTGTTCATTGTTTCTGTATATAATACTTCAATCAACACAATAAATTTTTTAATCGAGAAATTTCAAATTCTTGTAAACTTTAGAGATTCTTCTAGAAAGTTCTCTAATTTTCCAAATAGTTCTACGCTACTCTTTCCCTTATTTTGTCACTATTTCGCAGTTACCATCAAAACTGAAGTTTTCTGTGAACTTTCGAAATTCTTGCTGAAAGTTCAACCACTTTCTAAATCGCTGTACATGATCGTTACTCTTACTTGAACATTATTTTGTCGGGATACCTCTTTGATGACAGTAAAACTTGAACGCTTATCTAAATTCCAATTTTTATCGGCAGACAATTCCAAATGTAACAACTATTAATACCGTTAGTACAAAATATTATCCGAAAGTTCGATAACATCTGTTTCTAATTTAATTTTAAAATAATATAATTTTTATTACGTGTTTTTCGAGATAACCCTTTTAACGACAATAAAATCAAACGTAAAAATAAGAAGAATAACTTTCTCAACTTTTATTAATAATAACTCTGGTAATAAATAATAATAATAAATAATCAATAAATTATCTCTTCACTACCATTGATTACTAACATGGATCTTCACGTATCAATATCAATCACATGTAAATGTCAATATCTAATGATGTCTCACGCACGACCTCGACTACTACAGAATCTACTACTATAAAATGTGTATAACCGTGATTTAGATATCTATGAAAGCATATATGTTTCAAAAAACAGAAACCATGTGTTGAACGCCGAAGGAGATCCAATCCCTTACTCATATCTGTTTCAGTTGATAGAAAAGTAATATACGACCGACGAAAAGGTTCGCACATTTAAGCATGTACCTTAAGACAAATGCTTAGTTTATAAATAGAATACAATTTAAATTAGTAAAACGAATCTACAGTATGTGTTTGGCTTTCGACGGTGTAAGTCTATAAAGGACTTTGTTTGTGTGTGGGTTTCGCCGTGCTTCCAGTTTCGTCACTGTAATTTATTATCTGCTAATGATGACAACTTAGTTGCCAAAATACGTATACTGAATACGAAAATGATTGTAGAAAGAGGTTTTGTTTACCTTAACTGATTAATTTAATTAACCACAGTCTCCATTAAAATTTACCAACCAACCATCAATTTAGTTTCAAAAGAAAACATGCCTCATGAAGTAGTAGATAAAACCAACAAAGATTTCAAAAACAAGACACAGCGCTGCTACTTCGATAAAGTATATCATGAAGGTCTGATCTACAAATTAAGGAGAAATCTATCGCATCATTCCAACAAAATATTAAAACTCTGTATATCTAACTGGCGTTATTTTGTGAAGTAAAATACACTATTCTACGAAATATTAAGACCGAAGCACCGTAGGGAAGTGTGATCAGCCCATTGCTGTTGTACTGTAAAGTTCTTGACTTGGCGACAACAGAAGCAACCATTGCAATCATATATGCTAGTGACTCAGTAGTCTTAGTGATCCATAAAATGCATCGAGAAATCTGCAACAGATTCTTGTCAATATTCAAGAATGGCTAAAAAACAGATCTTGGAATCTATTAATTTGACGTGCAGACATATAAACGACCTAGGTATACACATCTAGACAGACGCCTAAACTTTCAAAAATATTTTTTTGGTACAAAACTTAGCGAAATTTATCAGTTGCTAAACAATCACAACTCACTAGAAAAACTAACATTATATAAAGCTATTTTAAACCATGAACTTATGGCATACAGCTATAGCAACACAACCAACAAATTAAACATAGGATACCAACGCGCCATGATATTTCCTTACTTATGTTATTCTTAAGAACAAGTAATTGCACAAGTAGTTGCAACTCATAGGTCTAAGATTCGGCTTTTGACATTTTTGTAAATAAGCTTTTTGCCATAATAATAAAGTTAACATTTGATTATTAAAAACTAAAATAAAATTATTCATTGTAGGGGCTTGAAAACGAGTGTATTATAATATATGTATCATACATAAAATAATTAATGATCTACATAATATTGAACATTACAAAGTTTTATGGTATCCAGAGAAATAGTTTAATAAATCTTTAATGTTTATATACTAAATTAAGTACCAAGTATCTTTTCCAGGCACTGCAGACTTTTATACAGATACATTATTAATTACGAGGGTGGTCTAAAAAGTTTCCAACCTCAACGTGAAGATGGTAGCACTCATCAATAAAAGCTAGGGAATGTAGTTGTATATCTATTGTCAGATACTCACTAGAATTTCAGCCATTTTGGACGCGTAATTGTTATTTGACAGTCGTTTGAGTAAGGCGATGTGAGTGTCGAGTATCAAACTGTTATTAAATATTCGTTTTTGTAAGGCAATACGCCTACGCAAATCAAAGATGAGTTGGACTCTGTGTACGGGGACTCTGCACCATCAATTACCACAGTGAAATTTTGGACAACTGAATTTAAACGTGGCCGTAAGAGCTTGGGAGACGATGAACGTTCGGGACGTCCAAAACTGCAACTACTGACGATAGCATCGCTAAAGTTCACCAATTTGTGCTAGACGACCTTCGAATTAAAGTGAGAGAGATAGCAAAGGCTATGAATATGTCCAAAGAACGTGTTTTCCACATGTTAAATCAAGATTTAGGCATGAGAAAGCTGTCCCCGCGTTGGGTGCCGCATTTGCTAACGTTAGACGAAAAACGTGTTCGAATAAACATTTCCAATGGCGCTGTTTAGGCGCAATAAATCCGAGTTTTGACGCCGACTAATTACTGTAGATGAAACTTGGATACACCATTGTACGCCCGAAACAAAAATACAGTTAAAACAGTGAACTGCAAAGGGAAAACCGGCTCCAAAAAAGCCAAAAGTCATGGAATTATCTTAATCGATTATCTTCAAAAAGGAAAAACTATTACAGGAGCATACTACGCATCATTACTTGACAAGCTGAAGGCAGAAATTGTGGAAAAACGACCACATTTGTAGAGAAAGGAGATCCTGCTTCACCAAGACAACGCGCCGTCTCACACCAGGGCGAAAATCCACGAATTACGGTTAGAACTGCTCGACCATCCGTCTTACTCACCAGATCAAGCCACAAGCGACTTCTTTTTGCTCCCTTGCGTTCGGAGGACAGAGATTTTCGTCAAATGAGGAAGCAATCACCTTCGTGAACAATTATTTAGCAGAGAAAAACGCCGAGTACTACTTGGATGGGTTAAAGAGATGGGAGCATCGCTGGAAGAAGTGTGTAGAGTTACAAGGAGACTATATAGAAAAATAAATATAAATTTTAAGAAAAAATGTCTTGTAACTTTGTTAGGTCGTAAACTTTTCCGACCACCCTCGTATATACCTACTTATTCATATTAATTGAGATATTTTCAAGTTTATGTTAAATTAAGTAACAAGTATCACTTCCAGCCACTGCAGATTTTTATACAAACACATTATTAATTATATATATATTACGTTCTAGGACAGGAATAAAATAAAAGTTCCTTTCCCTGTTTTTATTATTAGACAAAATTGTGTAACAATTTTAACTTAAATGCTATTTTTGCTAGATACATTCTCGGATATAATATTTAGAGATGAATTTTATACATTTTTTGTCATCTACATTCATCTTTTAAACGCATACACAAAACATCGACGGATGTTACGCAGTCGTGTGTTTTCTTTTTATCAGGCAGTTTCTAGAATTACCAACTTTCAGTCGCTTCTTAATGCATACGGATGTAGTATTCTTTTGTTTCTCTTATTTCATGCCTAAGCATCAATTACGAAGACATAAAGTTTATTATTCCATAAACGATGTCGTTTTTTGAAACACATTTTCCATCATGGGCCTGCCGTCCTCGGTAGACGTAACACGAAACCGCCAATATTTTTATTTTGTAGTATGAGTCTGGATTGATGCGCGATGACTTAAATTCTTTTTCAAATCTATTTTTTTTCTTGTCGTTTCAGCTATGATGGCACAGTCTTTAGCACCCACGCAGTCCAGGGACTCGAACGCTCAGGCGGCAAGTTTGCTCATGAACAAGACACAAAGCCAAATGGACTATTCAAAATACGTGAAAAAGTTTTCTTCGTCCTTGGAGTGTGGGAGTTCTTACTGTAAAGATTTAAATTATAGGTAAGCTAAATGATATATTAATTTGAATGCAGCAAATTAACTTTTATTATATAGACAATGATATAACAATTACTCATTAATTGTTGAGTAATATATTTAAAAAGCCTGAAAAAAAATTATAAAGATTTTATATTTTAAAATGTATGTACATATGCATACGTTACGATATAGTATACGAGGCATGCTCTCTTAATGTTGAACATAACCAGTATCCGGTGAAAAAGAAAAACCGATAAAATAATTGGTGTTAAAACTAGTCAAGACGTGAACCGAACGCGTCAATGAAAACTAAGAATTTTAATAGTAAACATTTTTGAATAGCAGTTTTCCACAAATTTAAACGTAAACTAGGTCGAGTGTTTCAGTGAATTGGGCGGAGTTTAATAGAGAATCATAATCATCAGCTACCCTAAAATATTGATATAAAAAATAGTCATGGATTTTTGAAGAATTAGTTTCGTGAAAAAGAGATAAAATTCGCACCCACTGGCCATTGTGATTGTCTGTAACTATTAAAAAAAGTACACAAAAAATCTTGCAAATAGAAAAATAATTTGATATTTTCGATATATATTGCCCTAACCTCTCTATCAATGGATGGACATTCTCAGTGCCACATGCATTTAACAGAGTAATTCATTAAGTATCATACTATATATTTTTTACCACTTGCCTTACAAAAACGGTCAATTATACTCACATTGGGACTACATAGTGCTACGCATAGAGACATTGCAATCTACGTATTGGTATTATGACACCTTCTTTATTCGCTTTCCATCAATTCGGTGTTTTGAACATATGCGCACTGAGAAGTTCGTTTGGTTTTGCTTTTTTTTTGGCGATATTATGTCCGAAAAATGTCTACCTGTAACCTCATGAGCATTACAGATAAATTTCGTCACCAAATTTTGTCGAAAACTATGGAGAACGACTTTTTACAATAATTTTGTCAACTAAATCCAATCGAAACTCTTTCTCCATTTTTAGTGTATAGAAAATATATGCATTCTATAAAACTAAATAAACTAAATGAAAGAAATTTTTTTATAGAATTTTTTACTTCTTTCTTGAGACGTACTGCAATCAGATAAATGTTGACCCACTTTCTCTACTTCTCTATTGTGTTATTATAATCTCTTAAGTAATCAGTCCTCTTTTCTTGGTCACGTTTTGTGATATTCTACGTATCGATTGTGTTGATTGTAAATAAAAGGACATTCTTTTTATCTTTCCATTTCCTTTGTAGTCACCTTCCCTCGTTGATATCTCACAATTTTCCCTTTTTTCACTTCTTCTCATTCAACCCAATTGGTATGTACTTGCGATTATAGACATTTGTTTTATTTTGGATCAGTAAGTCTGCCAGTTGAGGAATATTATAAAAATTACCTATTATAAGACAATACCCAAGATTTAGAAGTGGCTTGGTCAATGTCATAGTGGCTTGTGAAGATATTAGCAGGTGTTTTTATTCTTTATCCATTATCGTCTCTTTTCCTCTCTAAATGATAATGTTGTAAACGTAACCATTCTTCGATTTTCACAGCAAATAACTTTTGATGCTAAATCTAGCTTTTTTCAATGGGATGTCTTGAATGCAACCAAGTCGTCTTTGATTATTTTTTGAACTATGTTTCCAACGAAGGTCTTTTTGACTAGTATAAAAAGCAAATACGGCTCTTTTGGCAGAAAGCACTTTCATATCCTTGTTACTCGCAGAACGCCATGATATTTCGCCTATTTTCTGTATATCTGTTTTTCTAGACAGTTATAATACCAATCAATTCTTCATCGAAATATTCATGAAAGTAGTCCTGAATATTTTCTAGATTATCCACTTAGAAATTCGTAGAAGGTTCAGCAAAGAAAGAAAGACGTGCACCCACTATCTCATATTTTCATAGTCTTTAGGATCGCTCTCATCTTCTTCTTCTGAATTGGAAATTACAAAAGAATTACTTCCACTAAATTTGATAGCAATGCTTTCATTATTCATTGGTACATAATCGTCTTCAGAATATTCACTTTGCATGGTAGTGTCGATAATAGAACACGCAAATATTTCAAAAGAAACCCTATCTGCACCATGTGAGAAAACAAAACTAATTTCATTTCGTATTGCAAGAATGTAAATTTTATGTGAATACTAGACATACAAAGATATTTAATCACTTAAGGTTAATATATAACCCCTTTCCACAATAATTTTTGTATTATGTATACTTATTTCGACAACTAAGATGTCATCATCAGCAAATAATTAAACAGTGTCGCGTCTGAACACCACGGCAAAATCCGGACGAAAAAAATTCCATACACGATCTATATCGTTGAAAGCCAAAACGCATACTAGAGTGTGCGAACCTTAAGTAATTAAGTTAATCAAATTTACCATACAAGAATATCATTTTTATAAAACACGCTGAATGTTATCCACAAAGGAATACGTGTTTTAGAATGCGCTTCTTACGTACATATTATCCGTTGATCCAAAAGAACCCTGAAAATAATATAATAAATACTCTTCAATGTAACTATTCCGTTCAACTTAAAATTGATAACGTAATTTAATGTGCAGAATGAGTTAACTCGTTATGATAATTATTTGCTAATAAAGCCAAAACGAGTTAACTCGTAGTAATAGGACAAGCCATTAATAATGAATGGAATCAAAGACAGTTCTAACAAAGCAAAAAAAGCAAATTCTGTTCAACTCAAACCAAGAATCTATATTATAAAAGTGGCACGGTACTGGTTATCAACACAGAAGATTATCTGCAGAAGTTACTAGATAACTTTCACCTAAAAATGAAACAATATAAAATATAAATCACCGGCCAAAAAGCCAATTGAGTTGCATCTGTTTAGAACATAAAATATAGAATCAGCATAACATGTTTGTCAAAGCAGGGCAAATACGAAAAAGAAGTTGGATACGTGGATATATCAGAAATTAAAATACATGATGCCATTATTAGATAGAATTTTACTTGCGTAGCGGTATACGCGCGAATTCAGTAAAGATAAAACTGCTGATGAAATGAACAGCTTTTGATCAACAGCCCGTTTGGACGTAGTACGAAACAAAACAATAAGCAAAGAATACGCGATAGGATCAAGCACACACTGAAATTAACACAAAATCAGAACAAACAGTGATAGATTAAAATAATTAAAAATTGAAAACAGCGAGAATAAGAACACCCAGAAAAATTCTTTAAAAAGATGGGCGAAGGATTGGTAGACATCAATTAAATCCATGCCATAATAACATCCAACATATAGAACAAAAATTTTTAGCAGAAAAATTCAATGCGTCTTTAAGAACTAAGAATTTCGTTTATTACAAGTTTTAATGCGTAAGATATTTTACAATCACATATCGTTAACGTTTAATTTGTCTAATATAATATAATTTCTAAATTTTAGAGAACATTTCCACTGCCTAGACTGCAATTCACGCGTCTTCATCAAAAAAGAAGAAATGATTCGTCACTTCAAATGGCACAAAAAGCGTGACGAATCACTTCAACACGGTTTCATGAGGTATAGTCCTTTGGACGATTGCTCGGATCGCTATACCAACTGTACTCACAATAAAAAACAAACTCATTATCATTGTATCAAAGAAGGTTGTGATAAGGTGTACATATCTACTTCGGACGTACAAATGCACGCAAACTACCACAGGAAAGATTCAGCAATAATACAGGAAGGTTTTCAAAGATATAGAGCCACTGAAGAATGCGGAGCTTCTTATTGTGCCTTTTTTGGACAAAGAACGACGCATTTTCATTGTAGAAGATCCGGTTGTAGATACACATTCAAAAATAAGTCTGATATGGGTAAGACTATTTTTTTTTATAATTATTTATATTGTTCTTTAATAGTTAGGAAATGCATTTCTTCGTTCACAGAAAAACACAAATCTTACCATATAAAAGATGAACAATTGTCTAGAGACGGTTTTAAAAAATTCATGAAAAACGAGATTTGTCCGTACGAAAACTGTAGATTTTCTAAAGTTTGCAATCATATCCACTGCATCAGACCTCAATGTAATTACGTATTGCACAGTTCGGGCCAATTATTCTCGCACAAAAGAAAACACGAGAGGAAAGATTCAGAATTGGCCTATCGTAAATATAAACTCGCCCAAAGTATGATGAAGACGTTACAAGATGGAGGCATGAATCTGTCATTTCCCAGAGACTACGACCAACAGTTCGAGGGTTTAAATTTGACGATGTTCAATCAGAGCTCTGCCTCTAACTTGTCAACATCAGAAACATTAAGCGAACGAAACTCCCCAGTTAGTTACGATGACGGCGAAAACGCTTCCGTCATTGACTTATCAGCAAATGATTCCAACCAAACCATTCAGGAAGAATGCCAGAATTGGAACAGCGAAGATTTCTGGAAAAAATACTGCCAGTTCTTCGGTCATCAAGAAAGTTGTACCGAGAATTGTGAATATAGTTATAGTGACCATTACCATTGTTTCACCGACCACTGTAATATGGTTTTCAAGTAATATTTTTTTCAAAACATATCGCATAATACTTATAATAAATATTAAAATTAGTTGTAGAGATGGTGTAAGGGAACACGCAAGAAATCACGAACAACAAGAACAAATAACTGATAATTTTTTTAATACCGTAACTGCTCAAAATGGCGGCTGTGAAGATGGTTGTATATACGAAGATAAAGAAAAACATTTCCACTGTAATTGGGTAAGCTTATTTACATTTACAAAAAAAAATACACTACTAAGAGAGAGAACTATATTTCCATCTTTCGGACAGAAATGAAACTATCCAAAAGAAGGACGTTTCACGTAAGAATACAGTTGTTGACGCTTCAAGCGGCGTCCGCTTTGCTATGGAAAGAATTTAGCATTAATATTAATTGTCGAAAGCCAATTCCTTTTATAATCTCAAATTTTATACACACGAAAAATGCCACTACGAAATCAAATAGATTAGAATATCATTTAATAATATATTTGTTTGATATTATTGAGTATTTACCGCCAATAATAACAATAATTTCTCTTAAGTAAACAAGTCTGCTTTTTTATTCAGTCACAGCTCAAGAAATTTTGCCCGATCTTTTCCAACATTGTATTCTTATATGAAACAAAGTACGGACATGCAAACAGCGATGTGTATATACATATATGTTACATGACTATTGCTAAGAATTGGGTAGAAGAAAGCTGTCGTTTTATTTATTTTTTATCCACTCTATTAAGTATTTTTAATTTTTAGGAAAATTGTCGTGAAGTAATTCTACCAAATGATAAACCTTTTAGAAGATTAGAACATTACAAAATGCACGAGTATTCTAGAAAATTAAGTTTAACTAAAGATCCTTTGACCATGACTCATTTAGCAACATCTATAGACGGCATGTTTTGCCGAAAAAGAGGGAGACCACCCAAAAATCGAGTCATTGAAGTTTGGAATGATTATGTAAGCATTTTCGAACATAAAAATGAAGACCTACGTATCTAATATTATTTATTACAGTCGCCAATTGGAGGACAAAGTTTAATGGATTCACCGCAAGCTATTTTCACAAGTTTCAAATTGCCTAAACCCTCTACCTCAACACCATCTAATACTAAAGAAATTGATCAACATGATTCTAATGATGAACGATCGTGTAGTCCACCAACTGAGGTATGTTTTAAACCCTTCAAGACGTAAATCGAATTATAATGAAAATGTTTTTTACAGCTCCAAGATTATAGTATGCAAGGTTTCGATATGTACAATGAAAATACCAAATGTCCAGACACCTTATGTCCTTACTTAGGAAACATCCATTACCACTGCAATCAGAACAGATGCCTCTATGTTACAGACAAAGAGGATGTTCTTCTAATGCATAGTAAGGACTTTCACGATAACATCGATATATTGGATGGCTTCGAATTTTATGACAGAAATGTGGACTGCAGACTGGCAAATTGTCCCAGTAACAAAATTAACAGGCACTTTCACTGCACCAAATCGAATTGCAATTATAGTTTTGTACAGTACTCTACGATGGCATTACATAATCAGAAACATTTGGAAGATGATGAAAATAGCGAAGTTATTGTAAAAAGTGAGCCAATGGATGATAAATTGGAAGTAGAGAGTCATCAATTTAAAGCGATTAATCTAAGTCAAAGTTCTGTAATGCAAGATAATAAAGTATCTGGTAAGTGCTCCAATTTAGTTTGGGTGTTTTTGTACATGTAATGGGTTTTATAGATGAGGAACGGAAAGTTAGAAAAAAAGATCGTACTTCTATATAATGATCAAGTTGGATTATTTTTAAAAATTACTACTTTTAAATTATGATTTACGTAAATATAATTTAATTTTCAAATAATCCGCAAGCCCTTCTTTAAATATTAGCAATTTGGACATTCTTATACTGGTCATTGTCGGTTATTTTATATATTCTGCCTCATTGTAAACCTTTAATTTCTATTTCGGAAGTAAATTAATTTTGTATATCTTGATACTATCGTTGTACCCCCTGGAACAAAATCTTCCAAATACTTTTGATTGATGCTCTTAACTTTAAAATAAGATATTGACCCATCTGATAATTTTCAAATGTCATACAATTTCTTTTCTACATACAAGGTGTCCCGAATAACATTTCCACCATGGCGATATTTTTGCAATTTCCAAATTTCCATGTAGTTGAGGAGTTATAGCAAGAAAAAGAAATCAAATTACTAATTGTATTAACTTCTTCTAGAGACATAATTTATATTTGCACTTTCTTAAGATGCTCTTTTCTATAGAATTTAAATATTGACGTGATTTTTTTGCACTTTTCATTTTTTAATTTTAACAACTAAATGGCCTACTTGTGGAACATCAAGTAGACTCTAAAATGTTTGAATATGTTTGTTCTCCACTTTGTAATTTCCAACAATGAATAATTAATAATTTTAATTTAGTGTAGATTTTTAATTACCACTATTTTTAATTTATCTTCGCCCAGCTTTATTATTAATTTTTTTATTCACGTTTTGTGTTTTATAAATTCAAGTTAATCCAACGTTTTGTTTGTGTATTAATTCAAATATATCAATTGGGTATTTTTTCTCGATAGAGAGTTTCTTCCTATTATTGCCTTGGTAAGATTTTTAATTTTTACATTGTATTATTTTTTTTCTGGCATTTCAACGACTTTTCTGCGTCATCCTTGATTTATTTATGAATAGCCATATTTCCTTCTGCTCCTATTTTAAGAAAAATGAGATACCCGGTACCTAGAATTTATCATTAAAACACCTTTTAGTTCTTAAAATTTCCACACGTTTCCTTTTCCCAAACTTCTTTTCTAATTTGAATTATTGCAGCTCGAAAAGGTAGTTCATTCCCATTAGGATAATCTGAGTTTCCTGCACACATTTATAAATAAGTTTATTAATGTACGTACCTTGTTAATAAATCAAAACTGCAATTAATATATTACCTTCATTATTATTAGTTAAAGATCTGCTGTTCTCTCAATCCAAACCATAATATAAACAGTACAAAATTTAGGTACAACCAACTGGTAATATGTTCCCTTTCCTTCAATTCTTTTATATCTTTGTTATTTTTAGACTTTTCCTATTTCGGAAAAATGTAAAAAAAAACGTGTTAAGCAATATATTTTCATAATATTTTAATTAACTGATGTGGTCTTTACTTGATGAAAATCCATAATAAAGTTAAACACAAAAAGATTCTTGTGAAACTCATATATTTTATCTAAAATATTCAATTATACATTAAATATGACGTCCAAAATAAGTAGAAGACTAATAGTTCAACTTGATCATTCTGTATATGTATACAGGTTGTGTACTTCTGGTAGCTGTATATGGTTGACAAGTAATAGGTCTATAGTTTTAATTTGTGTAAATTAGGATTGGCACTTATCATTGTTTTACACGTAAATAGTTTGAGTAACTTACGAGTACTAGACTCAAAAATTGGAAAACATTCTTAAGTTGTTAGATTTACAGGAACTTTCAGAGTTTAAAGTTGTATGTAGTAATTGCAATAAGTAAATTCAAACATTCAGCAACCTCATGTACTCCAATAAAGCTTGGGATAAAAGTCTTAATTTTTTCTTAGGAAAAATTATCAAGCTGCGTTTAAAGCAAGTTATTGAATGAAAATAACCCTTGGTGGAGTTGTAAAATATCTGATTATTTACATATTACTTCACTTAGACTATAACAGGTTTAATTAATTAATTAACATATCCAGGGGATGATTTGAAGGAAGTGAAGCCTAAAATGAAAGTGAAAGCAGTGAGAGATTGTTATAATTTTTTGTTAATCGCCTTTAATGCATTTGTACCAACGATACTGAAATGCCATTATACTATTTTCCTAATAATCTTCAAAATACTGCTTTATCGCTACAATAAGTTCTACATCCTATCTAAACTTCTTCCCAGAAAGGAAAACTTCGAGTTTATAAAATAATTAAAAGTCATTTGACACTAGATCCTGGCTATAGGATTAACGAGACATAACCAGAAAGCTCGATTGCAAATAACTTGACTTTTTTTTCACAAACAATTCCAGGTCGTTTTTCAAAAATTGGTTTCTCCAATTTATCTAGTAGAGCCCTATAATACTGTATGTTAACGGTTTGGCCGTTTGTAAAATGTCTATGAAAATTATACTCTTCGAATCCTAAACCATACCTATGAAAATATCTTGCTTTTCTTTTGGAGAGAGGTGCTGTGATATTTCCACCATCGAGATTCGTTTAGAACAAAGAACAAAGTGGCGAAGCCAGATTCCATCAACCAAAACCAATCTTCAAAAAAATCGTCCCGTTTTTTTTTAAATAATTTAAAATTATCGCTCAAAGTTCGCACTCTCATGTTTCTGAATAGCATTACTAACCTTACTAGCCTTTTTTGACTTACACCAAAGTTTGTTTGACATCAGTCGTAGTTTATTGGACTGCACTAAGAATCGCAAATTTATGCATTTTAGGAATTTTTCTATTTAGATGCTTCACTTACTGATGTATCTTTCAAATCAAAAGTCAGAAATTAACCAAAATTTCGTCTGTCACTATAATAGAATGATACCACATGTTTCTGATTACAATTTAATATTAGCTTCACTAACCTTGCTAACCATTTGGCCATGTCCTATTTCACCAGCGTTCTGTCGATATTTTCTCGATTATATCCCTTTAATGTCAATTAACTGACCATTCGAAGCAACGTAATTAATTTTATTGACATTTTCCTGAATTAATGCAGTTTTCGATGTTCTTGATCATACACGCCATATTTAAATTTCGTAACCGGGAGACAAATTATGGCTTTTGGAAAATCATTGCCTCCAAAATTTGTGTCACATCAGTCATAGTTTATTGGACTGCACTATGAATCGCAAATTTATGCATTCCAGGAATTTTTTTATTTAGATACTCCACTCACTATCTTTCAAATTAAAAGTCAAAAATTAACCAAAATTTCATCTGTCACTATAATAGAATAATACCCGGTTTCGCACCATCATTTTATGGAAATTTAACATGAGCCGCTGGTAAAGACTACAAGCTGTGGTCAAAAGTCTTTTGAACGGATAGTCGATAGTCTACATCTCTGAAACGATATTGAACAGATGAAGACGGGTTTGCACTGTTGAAGAACAGGTATACTCTTCTTCGTCTATTCAATATCAGTTCAGAAACTTGTTCATACCTCACAACCTCCACCACCAGCCCATATTAAATATTCATAAGTTTGTAACGCCAGAACCGTCAATATCACGCTACTTACTATAAAAAACGATAGAATCTAATGCGAAGTTTTTCTAAGAGATAGCGCTTTTAGTTGAGTCTCACATCCCACCAAATCGTTCTCTTGAATTACAATAGCACTGAAAAAAAAAAGATTCCTGAGCAACTGAATTTAATGTCTTAAAAATAGTCAATAAACCAATATTCAATTTCACTGAACCCTATACATGCGCTGCTAGATAAGTACAGAATCTCTATAATGCATGTTTATATCCATCGTATTTATTTTTCTTTAATTTGATTATATTTTTTTTATTCGGAATTAAATTGTATTTTCAGAAAATATTTGTCGTTAGTATAGTTTCGGCTAAATATACTACGTACCAAATTTCGACTCTTTTTTTTATATGCGTAGTAAACGAATAAAATATTTAAAATTTTTGGAGTTTGAATTTCAAAAATATTTCATTTACATATTTTCAATTCGATTATTTTTAAATGAAATAATGACTCCAAATATTTGGATATAATTTTATTTAGAGAATATTTGTTAGCTGTTATTTACTTTTGCAAATGTGCAAATAATGTAGTTCATGTTTGTAAATATAGTATGTATATAGATCCATCTATCTTTCTTCTAGTTGTTAAGGCTTCGGGAACTTTTTATCCTCTTTCAACAATACCAAATGAGAGACACAATACACAAGAAAATACTAAAAGTATTCTAACAGGTAATTTTCACTCACTGTACTCTGGTATCTAGATACTTTGTTTATTTCGCTTTTTTTATTTTTTATATTGTTACTATTATTCAAATTTGTTAGTGTGGGTTGAGGGTGGAGGATATTTTTTTCTTAGATTTGTACATCTTCCATAAATTTTTGAATTAGTCCAAGACTTCTAAAACTTTAAAAAAACCGAATCAAAATACGCGTTTTTTTATTTTACAGAAACACCCCCTTCCGATATTAATGGAAGTAACACTTTATACGGACCGGAAGTTAGTTGCAGTAGACCATTTTGCAAACTGAAACGGAAATACCATTACCACTGCAACGCTTGTAATCAAGTATGTTACTTATTATATTCGGACAATGTTCCATGACATTAAATTTCCTTTTTTCAAGGCATTTTCAGAAGTTGATAAACTGGTCGTACACGTTGCCAAACATAGCAGTGGTGCTTTAAACAGTCAATTTCAAGAAGACAATAACAACCAACAACAACAACAACAATCTCCACAGCAGTCTACTCAATGCAGTACGCCTGTGAAAAGCGAATCGAAGATAACTGTCGCTCCTTTACAATCACTTCAAAACCCTGTGGTGCCAAAATCAGAACACGAAACTCCTTATTTAACGCCGACCTTTGACGCGTATAATCATTTCACAAGTTTTCCTGCGAATCTAGCAACGCAATTTGCTTTAATGACTCAACAACAAAGCATGCAGAATTCTTTCTTACACCAAAGTCTTTATCCCAACGCGGGATTACCGGCTCAATTAATGTTTCAACACACCGGTTTAATTCAAAGCCCTCTGTTAGCCCCCCAGAGTCCGTATCCAACAGAAAATATGACGTCGCCATTAGCAGCGATGGCTGCTAATCTGAATAAGAGATCTTTAAGTCCGCACGAACTTTCGCCTGACCAAAAAAAGGCGAGAATACAAAATTCAATGAGGATTCTAAAAGACGAACCAGTACCTGAAGGATATTTGAGGTTTAGGTATGTACTTAAAAAAAGCATTTTATAGTTGATAACTTACCTTTTGAAACATTTTAGATTTAACGAAGACTGTCAATATCAACACTGTGGATACAGAGAACACCAAACCCATTTTCATTGCCAGAGACAAGACTGTGGTTATAGTTTCTGCGACAAAACTAGGTTTGTTCAACATACGGCCAGACATGAACGTCTCGATACATTAATGGGCGGAGATTTTCAACAATACCGTGCAAATGTTGCTTGCGGGAGGCAAGACTGTGCCTATACTTCCAACTTAGGTAAGTAACTTATGTTTTTTGGCTTACACTATAAACCCTAGTCATTTGATATTTTGAAATGTTCTTTGTTTCGAAAATACATAATTTAGTTTATAAATTTTATATTTCAAGTCTTCCCTTTTCCAAGTTTTGGTACGTGTTTCTTGCTATCTTTCCCCTCCTCTCTTTCTTCTTCATTCCTTCTAGTCTTGCCTTTACGACCCTTATGGAATTTCTACCCTCGTTCGTACCAATATTATTTAACTGTGATATACAGAATTATATTAGTTTATATATGCTGTGGTATACTTTTTCTTCTGGACATATAATATACTTTGCTCGTTACTTTTTTGTTATTTAAGTGTTCTTGCTTGTTGATCAATGAGAACTGTCCGAGGCTGGCAATATCACATTGAGTTTGACAGCACCGAACAATTGGTAAACCAGACAATGTTATTTTACTACTTATATTTATTATTTACAACTGAATAAATTGAGATTAGTTTTAAAAGACAAAAATTAATTATGAAAACGAAAATCAATTCACGAGACAAAATATGAAATTCAATATTTTAATATTATACAAATGTATAGAAGCTAGATGAGCTATTGAAGTAAAAAAATCTAGCGATATTTTATTACCACCTGGGACTCTTGTCGTGAATTATTCATATATAAGTATATACCAAGTGTACCGGAAAGTCATTTCCGATTTTTTTTTTTGTAAAAAAAAACTACATAATTTTCTAAAAAATGGAAAAATTTATTTATTCAAAGTATTGGACATTTAATTCTACACATCTCGGCCATTTTTCAGGCAATTTATAGATGCCATCGAAAAAAAAACTGTTGGTCCTTTAATAAAAACAATTCATCAAACCATTTTCTAACTTCTTCGAAATTGGCAAAGTGCTGCTCCGCAAGCGCGTGTCCCATTGATGCAAAAAGGTGTTAGTCGGACGGGGAAAGGTCTGGAGAGTATAGCGGGTGCAATATTATGTCCCATCCAAGTGCTTACAACGCTTCCTTGACCGATTTTTCTCTATGAGACGGCACGTTATCGTGCTGTAAAATCACTTTACCGTACCTTCGGGCCCATTCTGGACGTTTTTCTATCAATACATGGTTCAAATTAATAATTTTTTGTCGGTAGCGATCAGTATTAACTATTTCACAAGGTTCCAACAGATCGCAATACACCACGCCACCTTGGTTCCACCAAACACAGAGCATTGTCTTGCGACAAAACGATTTGGCCTTGGAGTCGATGGGGCGGCTTCACCATGTGATACCCATAATTTTTTTCGCTTAAACCATTTTTCATCAGCCATCACTATTCGATGCAGAAATGACTTCCGATCATACCCTTGAAGCAGCATTTCACAGACGATTTTTCGATATACCATTTACCTGTCATTTAATTGATGTGGCACCCATTTCCCATGTTTTGGATTTTTCCCATTGCTTGTAATTAGTCGCTAATCGTTTCTTGAGCCACATTTAACGCTTCTGCCAATTGTTTTTGAGTTTAGGTTGGGTCTTCCAATAACTTCTGCAGTTTCTCATCTTTTGGTCTACCAGAACATTCTTTGTCTTGTACATCGAAATTACCACTTTTGAATTGTCGAAATCACGCCTCACATGTTTTTATGGTTGGAGCATGCTCACCGTAAGTTTCTACCAGCAAACGATGACTTTCAGTGGCGTTTTTCTTTTCATTAAATAAAAAAAGGAATGCAGGCCGTAAATGCACTGGTTCAGACACGAAACTCGACATTTTTAAAGAGGTATAAATCTATGATAGTGTAACTTTCGCAAAATATAACATGTATGGCTTCGAAACTTGATGTCAGTAGAATAAAATGACATTTGTGTCAAATCAAAACATTGCATACTTTAATATCAAAATATCAATTTATAACAAAAGGAGAAGGCTTATGTATCTTCTATTATCTTCATCTATTTGTAAAACGAACCATACATATACGGAGTGATCCACCTCAAATAAAGTAGGTTGGTATGAGAAAAATGAGTTTGGCATCCGTGTATAGTTTGGTAGCCGCATATTTCTCTAATTCGCAAACTTGAAAGTATGTTTAAAGGTTATGGCGTTAAATACATATCTTCTAAATAAATGACAGAACTGTCAAATAAACTGTCAAGAGCCATGATCGGTATCTGACAAACGTAAAAGTGTTCTAATCTAGGGAATTTTTTGGTACCGCCACACTTCACGTGAGATGGATCTCTCTGTATTATTCTACTATCATCAGCATAAAAGCAGCAATCTTTTCAGTCTCAGAATTGATTCACATATGAAGAAAAATACAATTGAATACAAGAATAAATGTAAGAATGACATATTGCCAGAGGCGTACACGTAAATTTGGAAAATTATATACATTTCAATTTTTTTTAAATTTAATCTACAAAAAGAGATAATTTTATGACATTGTTCCACAGGTTCAACCCAAAATAAGGCTTCACATTTCCACTGTCTCAAATGTGATTTCGTCTGTACCGACACAAACAAAGTGGTAGCTCATAGACGCCAACACCAAAAGCTGGATTCAATCCAAGCGGCGGGCTTCGAAAAATTCACCCCCAGCCAACATTGCAGAGCTCCTAACTGCCAACACAGCGGGAAGCAAACACATTACCACTGTTTATCTTGTCAATACGCTGTTTTGGGTTTAGCCCAAATGTCGGCGCATAAATATCGACATATGGAAGGCTAAGCTTGCTTGTACAAGCTAGTAAGTTTTCCTCATTTATGTGTAAATACTTGTAAATAACTTTAAGAAATTAAAAATCATGCAACAGCAAAAAAGAATAAAAAAGCACTATATTTGCATTGTATATAACGTATAAAACTGTGCAAATCTTTTCCAAGATTTCGAAAATCTTTCATTTTTAGTATATAATGTATATTTTAAAAATATGTAAAATTACAGCTGTCGTCTCTTATAAAATCCAAGAAACGTAAAAACAGGGCGATTAGATTAATGTACAAAGTCTTTCTTTTTATTGTAGAATTTATTATGAAGGCGTACTATATTTTTCATTTTCCTTTCTTAGATAGGAGTTAAGAAACAAAAATATTTATATCGACTGAGAATGGTGTAACGTAGTTACAAAATGAAAAGTAGACAAAGTACACCACAAGGTTTGTCTATTTTATATTTTTTAGTGATATATATATACACACTTTGTAATATATATACACAAGATATATTCTATATATATACAACACGAAACTGGATAGAGTTATTTAGAATTGATGAAAGAAATTACGTAGTATTATTAGGGAACAAACTGTAAATTGTAAAAGACATAGTTTTGTAGTTTTGATGAAAAAAAAAGGAGTTGTAGTTTGACAGGCCTTCCACAATAATAATAATAATAATAATAGTTTAGTGCCTTAGAATTTGACATATACATTTTGTGTGCCTTCAGATGACACCAAAAGGAAATGTAAGAATTACCTCGACTTTTTTTTTCTTTTATATATATATATGAAAGGATGCTGGACATGTTCTGTGAATAAAGAGGTAATTACACATTTTTAATTCAGTGTCACATGGCAAAAACTATATCAGGTAAAAATATACAGTGAAATTGAGAAAAATTTCTTAGTAATCATTCCAAAAAGTGCCATATGTTGTATACTTTGTTTCTCTAGATTTTATAATTTCAACGCGTACGTCTCGATTGAAAGTATAAAATGTATGCGGAAAACAATGAATTGAGAATAATAGAAAATAGTTTATAGATATTATAAATATAAAGCATACGAAATAAAAGAAATGTGTCATAAAATAATTTGTTTAGGTTATTTTGTTTATACTTTTAGTTTTTTTTTCCTTTTTGTTTCATCTGCTCAATATTATTTATTAATCATTGAACCATTATGTTTATTTTTTTTGTGATTTTTTTGTGTTTATCTCTGCAACTTATGTGAATCGATTTGCCATATTATTTCCTCATGAAAACGAAAATCGGAACGATTTCGTCTTTTCGACATTCCCGGATAAATCCTGAAAATTCGCCATCGTTCCGATTTTCTGGTTAATTTATGTTTTAGCTAGTCCTTTCTTTCTTTTTCAAATACCCTCCTTGTTCTTTTACATATTTTTACCCTTCTAATTTTTTAATTTTTATTTTCTTGATGTATAGAAAGAAAAAGAAAAGTATATATAAATGAGAATTGAATTTGTGACCATATTATTGTATGTAAACAAACTATATAGTTATTATATAATCATAAAAATGATTTTAAAAATGGTGATTTTCAAATCATTTTAAACTATTTCTCTAATACGATGTTGTTACGAGGTATTTTATTTTGTAGTATGATTATATTGTACGTGTTTGTGTGCGTGTGAAAGAATTATGTTATGTAATTATTATAATTTCTGTGATGCGTGGGTTTTTTTAAAAAAGAAATCAGTATTTATATCAAATTTAGTTTTTGTGTTTACCTTTTTTTCTTCACTTATAATAAAAACATTGTATGAAGAATCATTCCTTCTTTCTGTAACTTTCTGTAATTTTATCCAAGACAAAAATGTACAAAATTCCATTCATTACCGTTAAAAGAGCTTTGCCCCATTCGAGTGATTTAAAGTGTGCGCAATTTACCAATCTTTATCTTGGTGCCAGAAAGGTAAGTACTAATTTTGGATATTTTTGATGATTTGAAAATACCTACATTTTTTCGTAACAGTAGTTTGCGAGATAAAAGGCAAAAATAATAAAATAATGATGTCTTTATAAGCCAAAATGGAAATGTCGTTTTAAGTTACTTGTTACGTCAGTTGTCTTTTAAATTTACATATAAAACTGTAATAAAACAGTAGATAGCTTTTAAAGATTCCATGGTTTTTCGAAGTATTCGCCATGAAGATTAATGCACTAGAATCATTCCTTCTTTCTGTAACTTTCTGTAATTTTATCCAAGTTAAAAACGTATAAAATTCCAATCATCACCGTTAAAAGAGCTTTACCCCATTCGAGTGATTTAAAAGAGTGCGCAATTTACCAATCTTTATCTTAGTGCCAGAAAGGTAAGTACTAATATTGGATATTTTTGATGACTTGAAAATACCTACATTTTCGTAGCAGTAGTTTTCAACGTAAAAGGCAGAAATAATAAAATAAAGATGTCTTTATAAGCCAAAATGGAAATTTCGTTTTAAGTTACTTGTTATGTCAGTTGTCTTTTAGATTTACATACATATAAAACTGTAATAAAACAGTAGATAGCTTTTAAAGATTCCATGGTTTTTCGAAGTATTCACCATGAAGATTAATACACTAGAATCAACTCTGAAAGCAGTTGTTCCACTCGTTTGTTATTACAGTCAAAATTGCGTTTTTGAAGCCATCGATTGCTTCTTCTGTCCACTGGAATCTTTGACCACGCAGACCGTTCTTGATTTTCGGAAAGGTAAATAAATCATTGGAACTTAAATCCGGACTGTACAGAGGATGGTCCAACAATTCGACGTTTTGTTGCGTTAAAAATTCAATTGCGTGCTATCTGCGAACTTGCATTGTCTTGGTGGAGGATCATTCGTCGTTCGTGGTTGGTTTTTCGAAGCTCACATTTGCTGACATTTGATTAGTGACGCCCTCTATATCTCACTATGCAAAACTTCAAAGACATCTCACGCATTACTCAGGACTAGAGCGCCTAGTACAATCACAGAATGAATTTAGTACATCGCATCACCTCAGTGAGAACAGTTGTGGTATTTATTATATTGCGATTTTCGTGTATAGTGCAATAATGTCGGAAGATTGTAATCGTGATACAATTGGTAGAAGACGTATTATAAGTTAATAACAAAATTTCCAGATTTAAAGTACGATAGCGCGATAATAATATGTACGGTCTGCGATAAATGTTTGTTCTCTTGGACCAGATTTGCGTGTAAAAAGCACATTGAAGGTGCACAACGTAGGTATGTAAAAAGAGGCGTAAATGTTTAATTTTACAATTTAATCTGAAAGAAATCGCAGGTATCAAAGAAAGTCCGAAAAAAATTAGAGATGCTCAAGAATTTACAGATTTACATGTGATTCACAATCATAAAGGCCTACTTGTGGTGATAGGCAAATTAGAAAATCCTTCATTGTCATTAATGGAGTTATCGCAGCTGATTCTTAGAAGTTGGGGAACATTGCTACATGCACTATTTTGTTATTTTCCACATTTTCAACAGAATTTAATTTTGCAGTTTAATCAGGAAGAGTTCACAGGTACTAAAGAAAACTAGAAAAAATGTGGAGAAGCTCAAATATTTACAGATTTACAAACTATTCACAATTACAAAGGCCTACTTGAGGCGATAGGCAAATTAAAAAATCCTTCATTGTCATTAGAGGAGTCATCGCAGCTAATTCTTACAAATTATAAAACCCTTAATTGTCGTTAGTGAAGTCGCTGCAAGTACTGGACGATATCACTCATAGTTGAATGCCTTAAGTAAAATCATCTAGTTACAATAATAATAAATAATGTTTTAAACAAACATTCAGATTTTGCCAGATTAAGACAAATGATAGCGATTGTGCTTCTCCAGATCCTTTAGATAACGTGAAAAATTATTTTAGCATTAACATTATTTCAGAACGGCGTATGTCGTTAAGTGAAACGCTGATGATCCATTAATGTCTAACGAAATTCAATATATGCAATCAAAAAACGACAGTGATTTTGAAGCATATTCATCAAGTCTCCAATATTTCAGTCAACAAAAACTGAATGATCTCGTTAGAGACATAAACTTTTCAAAAGAATCTTCCCAATTACTTACCTCTATTAAATGAAAAGAATCTACTTTATCCAAATACTAGTATTACATTTTATCATAGTAGAGATAAAGATTTGTTGCTTTTTTCTCTCAGGAACAAAATATTCTGTAACAATATTAGAAAACTCTAAGTTTTTTCAGAATACACACCGGACGAATAGCGCCTCTTGATTGACAGTTCGTAGTCGACCTAGTTTGAAATGTGTCCTTTTGAACAAATAATAAAGGACGAACATAATAAATAGCCATTTTATTACGCATTGGTCATTTTATCAACACGAAAGAGGAATAGAAAACAATAAAACTATTTCTGAAGAAAAATTAACTACGAAGAACATCGATGTCATTTGAGTCGATTTAAAAATGGTAAACTTTCTCCTTAAATAGCGAATGATAATGACCTACTACTGTTAGAATCTTCATGGAAATTGTCTTGGTAAACTCCATGCTAGAAAGTATATAAAGTTGTCTGACGATTTATATTACATCGAGTCCGAAATTTTTTCGTGATTTCCTTTTACCGTTTAAGTGAACGCCGACAGCCAAATACCTTAAAACACACCACGAGCGCGGACGAAATAATAACTCCAATGCCCCCCCTGTAATTGGCGTTAAGTTGTCGAAGGATGTAATGGCATGGATTATTATTATTACTTTATTAAATTAATATCTTATTTGTATTTTTGTTTTTTTAACTCACAATTTGAACAAATAGTAATAGTATTAATGTGAAATGTACATAAGTGAAAGAATAAGGAGTAATTCTATTAAAGGCCAATATTTTGCCTTAATAATTAATTTTGTTCGAATACGTATCTCTCCATGTTATTATTTTGACAGCCGATACCCAACCTATACATTAGAAGGATATAGGTTGGTCCAATGGACGCACGCCATTATTTAATGCAAGAACAATAATCAGATGTTGTTTACACTCATCTTATATACTTTGTATTTAAATAGAGTAAACATAATAGACGTTCGATTTAAATAATGGAAATATATATGTATGTATAGAAAAAAAAATATTCGAAGAGTTTTGAGAAGAGTTTTACTGCGTTACTCAAATTCTGTCCGAAGTGTAATATTTGTTGATTAATTTGTTTTGCTTACCTATATTTAATATTTATTTTCATTTATAACATGCTAAGGCAAATATATTGAACGCAAATTTTTCAGACAACCTCAATTAAAAATTAATTTCTGGTTACCATTTTCCATTACAAATAAATCTTTCTCGATTTTTAATTAAGATGTTTATTTGATTCACGATTATGATAACCTTATCGCAAATTGTTATATGTATTTGTAATTACAGATTTTTTATATTAATATATATATATATATATATATATATATATATATATATATATATATACATACTATACACACCTTGAAAATAGATATTTTAATAAGCTTATGTATTACTGCATTAATAAAGGCGTCCCAAAATTAACGCAAGTTTAGAATTAAACACACCAAATAGCGACACGTTGTGGATGCATTTGTTTTTCGACAATCACATGTGGGTTGTCAGAACCCGAAAAGCGGCAATTTTGGCGATTAACAAAGCCATCAAGGTGAAAATGTGTTTCATCGCTTAGAGTGATTTTGCTCGAAAGATCAGCATCCATTTGTTTATGTTCAATAATCCATTCAACGAACTCTCTTCGCTGTACATGGTCATTAGGCTTCAGTTGTTGTGTTAATTGAATTTTGTAAGCATGGAGACACAGATCTTTAGTGAGTATAAGCTGTAGAGAGCTTCTTGAAATTTGCAATTCTTGTCCACGACGCCGAATTGAGGTTCCTGGATTGTTACCGACACTCTCACGCACTGCTTCGATATTTACATTTGAACGACTTGTTTTTGGACGACCAGTGTGTTTGGCGTCTCCAACGGATCCAGTCTCCCTGAATTTCTCAATTAATCTCTTCACAGTTAACGAAATTGAAACACTATTCCGATCATATTTTGTATGAAATTTTCGAACTGCGGCCGCCAAGCTTTCATTATTTTTGAAATATTGATCAATAATGAACGTTGTTCTATCCTGTAACGCTCCATTTCTACTAACCCTAAACCGTTAGCTATCTGATTGTTTTCTTAGGGTTGTCAACACTTTACTGCACAAATGGCGACAAATTCAAATCTTGCGTTAATTTTGGGACACCAATTACAATCCTGTCTAAGATTATATCATTATATTTATTACCCTTACTTGGCATCAACGTCCGTACATTTATTTGTGTAAGTGTGTGTATAAATAAGAAAAAACATTAATTATTTATTTTTGTACATAAATAATGTTTTATGTAATTATATTATACTTATTGTAATTACTTGCTAGATTTCTTCAATTCATTTTAAGATCGATTTTCTTCTATTACGTTTCACATTCAATTGTATTGAATCAAACGTATATTAAATATATGAGCCCCCTAGATGCAAAACGCGACATCTCACATTTTTGACAAAATGAGATATATTATACGTTGCATTCCCAGTTTCATTGGCCACAGGTTGCACTATAATTCATGTTCAAAATAAGACATCTAACATGAGTTTTACTGGTTTAAAAGTTTGCATCAGATGCAAAATGCGACATAAAACTAAACTACTTAAATGCAAAACGCGACATGTACATTTCCACCAATAGAGCACATGCAAAGGACCCATGTGACTAGTTTCTTCTGGTATGACTCCGCAACCCTTAATTGCACACTGTTTATTCGAATTGTGTAGCTGCAGTTTGAAAGTATAGTCGTTGGTGTTTTGTGAACTTCTTACTTTTATATACAATGTATCTGTATGCCATGGAAGAAATTAAAATAGAAGCGTGCGGTTTAAATAAAAGTAGAAAAAGAAAATCGAATCCTAGTGCTTGGAAACGTGTTGTAGCACAAAAAGCACGGTAAGTTACAACATAACCTTAATTAATATTGTCTTCAAATTAATTACCCGATTTTAGACATTCTGCAAAAGCACTGCCCGATTTGCCTGTTTGTAAACATAACGGAAAACCATATCAGCCATACCAGTGTTCTCTTCTCACAATGCAAGATATTATGTGTTTTCATAAATCATTTTATGCCACAGTAAATAAAATTAAACAAGACCTGTTTATTCTTGCCCACTGCGAAATTAAAACCCCTGCTAGGGTAACAAAACCAAAGAATAATGGTGTTAAAAAAAAGCCTAAGTCATGTAGCATTAAATATAAAGTTAAGAGAAGAGATGGGCTGCTTGTGCCTGTTTGCAAAAAACTGTTTCTTTCCATTCTTGGAGTTACAAAGGACAGAGTTAGTAGAATGATAAAGAAATATGTTGAAACTGGTAAAATGCCCAAGGTAATAAGAGGCGGCGATCGCGTTAAAAATAAAAACGATGAGAAAAAAAATTCGATTAAATCTTTTATTGAATCCCTTACTTGCGCAGAGTCACACTACCGTCGCAACAAGTCTAATAGACGTTATTTGCCTTGTGAGCTCAACATAACGCGCCTTTGTAAAATGTATAACAATACAATGAAGGATAACACATTACTGCAAACCAAAGTATGTTATTTTAGATACATTTTTAATACTAATTATAATATCGGATTTGGTAGCCCAAAGACCGACGTTTGTTCTACGTGCCTGCAGTTTTCAGAAAAAATGAAGACTGCTACCAATAGCAGTTTAAGGACTCGATACATAACTGAGCAACGTGTTCATAAGCTGCGTGCTAAATGTTTCTATGACATGTTGAGAGAAGACAATAACGAAATACAGATTTTCAGTTATGACTGCGAAAAAAATTTACCTTTACCCAAGATACCTGACCAAAAGTGCTACTTCAGTATGCAAATTAACCTTTATAACTTTACAATTGTGGAAGGACATTCAAAATCAAACCTTTCTCCTTCAAATGTTTTTTCTTATATCTGGAGCGAGTGTGATAGGCACAGAAGTTCAAATGAAATTGCATCTGCTATTTACTACCATCTAAGAAACCATAACTTTTGTGAGAGTGTTAAAACTGTTCGACTTGTAGCAGATAGTTGCAGTGGACAAAACAAGAATAGCTCAGTTATTGCGATGGTGATGTCATGGTTAAAAAGGATTGCCCCTGATAATATCAAAATAGTTGAATTGGTTTTTCCAGTAGTTGGCCACTCCTTTATGCCCCCTGACAGGGTATTTGGTATGATCGAAAGGAAAATTAAGAAAATAGCTACTATAGTAAAACCGGAAGACTACATTGATGTGATTAGTCAATTCTCAACTATCAAGGTACTTGCAAAAGACTATGAAATTTATGACTGGAGAAGTGAAGCTCAAAAAATTTTAAAACCTACTTCAAATTGGCATTTTAAAATCAAACAAGCAAAGCGTATCATAATAAGTAAAAATAAGCAAGGAGAAGTACTAGTCAGAGGAGAACCTCATTATAAAGCTGACCTTGGAACGAATATGTCCCTTTGCAGAAATAAATTGTCAGTAAAGAATATAAATCCCGACAAGCTCAAGAGTGGTATTAATTTGAAGCCTGATAAAATAAGAAGTATTAAAAATTTAATAACTGAGCACTATGGAGAAAGTTGGGAAAGTAATGAAAACCTGCAGTTTTTAAAGAAAAATCTAAATGTTGTTCAAACTTCAGCTGAAGATCTAGATTACGAGACTGATATCGAAGAAGATACAGCAGATTTAAAACTGTAATATTGTTTATTTTCTTCTGGTGTCCACAATTCAGTTGGTTGTATTAAACAATTTAGTTTGTGTTGTATTATTCACTTTGTACTATTATGTTTCAGATTTGTATTGTATTAATAAAATCATCTTTTGAAAATTTACAGTGTACTTTTCATGAACTGCAAAATGCGACATTTATATCCATATTAGATGCAAAGTGCGACATCTGACATTTTTGCAATCTAATTTTATTTTTTTGTGCTAATTTCCTTTTTATTTTTCAAAAATTGTCTGTAGCGTTTGTTCCCAAAAACTATTCTGAACACCCCTAAAAAAGCATTATCCAATATAATGAAAACTGAAATCACAAAACGTGTTTAACTTCTCTCTAAAAAAATGTTTTTTGCAGATGTCTCGTTTTGCATATAGAGGGCTCATATTGAGTTTCATTACTTGCGTATAATTTCATCAATTAAAAGACAATCCCCATATTAAAAATATATTATTTAAGGAAACTAAGGGCTTTCCCTAAATTTTATTTTTATTTATTGCATTTAACGACACTTTATAGAACACGAATAACTTAATCGTTAAATAAAAAAAAAAAAATTGTTTAATTTTAAATATGTGGCGCCATCTGTTGGTAATTGTACAATAATCATGAGTAATATTTAATAAAAGTTTCTACACGTTGGCAGTCAACGTTAGAAAGAATTAATACCGAATGTGTTACATGTCGATAAAGCAGAAACCTCACTTTAATTCGCACATACAACTACTTAGTCTGCAGTCGACTTTAATATAAGTGCCATCTTTTACGAAACAGACATACAATTTAAGCCGCACAATAACTTAAATTATACACCTATTTCGTAAAAGATGCCACTATATTGTTTTAAACGTACTTTGAAAATAGTGATGTTCTTATTGTCATATTTACATTTGCACATATATTTCCATAACATAGATTAATGTACGATAATCAATTTTTTTTTAGATTTCAGGAATTTAAATTGTATTTTACCTATATTTTTCGCTTACTGATAATATACTAGCCTTACAATCACTGTCTAAACTGTTTTACATTAATTATTAACATTTGTAACTTATACAGTCGTGACCAAGTTACGTGTGGTAAATCTGCGGACTCCTAACGCGTAGTAATTGGTGGAACTTTAAAATAGCAGGTACCAGCTCCGTATTAAAACAGTTTCGAAATTGGTATCTGTTTAAATTGCGTGTGATATTATTGAGACAAATTATATTTGAATATTGTCACATGAAAGATATAAATTTATCATTTATTAAAATTAACTACCATAATCCCGGAAAAGAATCATAAAGGTGTTTCAAATTTCGCGTTTTTTTAAAAAAATAAATAAAACATAATTTGCATTCACTTTGAAAAACTTTTTATTGGTAATTGAAGTATCAGTTATGACATTTATATGCGAAAAATAATATCTGCCAAATGGCCTCCTCTTGCAGCTCCACAGACGTCCATTCTTTTGTTAAAATTTTCAATTACATTTTGACATAATTGAGGCTCTATCTCACCAATGACACGAATAATTTCATCTTTCAAAGCAGGAATTGATTGTGGATTGTTTTTATAAACCTGACTTTTCTCATAACCCCAAAGAAAATAGTCTAACGGTGTCAAATCACATGATCTTAGTGGACAATTAACATCACCGTTTCTTGAGATTACACGATCAGGAAATTTTTCTCTCAATAAATCAATTGATTCGTGTGCAAAGTGAGGTGTAGCGCCATCCTATTGAAACCACATATCCTCTAGATCAATTTTCTAAAAACTCTTTTCACAGAACGCTGATTTTCATAAAATAATTCAACAATTTGAACGTGTTGTTGTACCGTGTACGAACCCATTTTTATAAATGTCATACATCACACTTTTTAAATGCCCACATACCCAAACAAATTCAGTGCGCCATCTATATTTTATTTATTCTTAAAAAAAACCGCGCAATTTGAAACACCTTTTATATGCATATGCAAGAGTAAGTATCACTCTAAATTTCAAATACCTAGTTGTTTGTTAAGAAAACTATGAAAGTATGTAGTTATTTAAAAAAATTGCAAATGTTGACATATTTTACTGTTATTAATATTTATCAAGATAATAAATAAAGGCCAACTATTCGTCAGATTTTATGTTGTATATCAGAAGAAATATAGATGAAATTAAAACAATTATTTTAAAGAAACTAAAATAAACACGATTTGTAAAGAGGCCATATTGCAAGAAATATGTAGAAAATTTGTAACAAATACTATTGTTATAATAAAACTAATAGACAATATTTAAGCAAAGTGTCTGTAATATTGGACAATAGAACTTACTTGTGCACACTGTTGCCGCTGAAAAGGTTAAATAATAACAAGAAAACTGTCCTGTCTCTTAAACTATTGTATTAGATGTGGTCACTCCATTAATAAGTGTCTACGAACCACAATTAAACTTATTTAAACATATGTGTGTGTGTGTGTGCATGTATGTCTTGTGGTATATCCCTTATTACTAGTAGAACTAAAAAAGGTCATCTAATTAATTGTAATGTAAATGAAATTACATCTTGTGAACTAATTTTGTATGATAATATCATACTATGCATCAAGTGCAAAATATACTCGATAAACTAGAAAAAAAAACAGCGGTAGTAGGCTTGAAGATAAAACTAAGGAAATGAAAATGGTTATTGAAGGGAAACCAAAATTATGCCCAGATCAACAAAAGATACAATGTACAGAAGAATTTTGTTATTTGAGGAACATAATAACCACAAAAAAAGGATTTGACGTAAAAACAACGCGAAGAATATGTGAGACACAATAAGCATCTAAAATACTGTACAATAAATATCGGGTTTTTCAATAGCGACATAACAATTTTGTATTTAAATAAAATACGGAATAACTGAGATATGAGGCTGAAATTTATTCCAAGTGCACATGTGCATACATGTTACATTTAATTATGAAATTCGATCTCGTTCATATGAGCACCGTGAGCACATTTGCAGCGATCGATTCTTTGGGGCAATTTTCCACCACTCTTTCACACATATCGGCCGGAACGTTAGTAATATCGCGTTCGATATTATTCCTGGGCGTCTTTAACGTCGTTGACTTGTTGGGGCAAACCAACGACTTAATGTAACCCCGTAAAAAGAAATTCAATGACGTTGCATGAGCGCCCTTCAATAGATCAATTGTTTGACCAGCTGTGTAGCATATGGCACCATTTTGTTAAAACCATATATTACTGATGTCAAGTCCATCCAATTCTGGCCAAAAATAGTCTTCCAACAAAGCACAATAGCGAACTACATTGACCGTAACATGGGGATCATTTTTATCGACGAAAAAATACGGTTCAATCACACCTTCAGCATGAAATCCACACCACACAATTAATTTTTTGTGGTTGTAATTAAGTCTCTTGAAGCACATATGGGTTTGTTGCTGTCCAATAACGCATATTTTATTTATTGACAAAGCCGTTAGGCCAAAAATGAGCTTGATCGCTGAAGATGATTTTTCGATGAAATTCAGGATTTTATTCATACTTTAGCAGAGCCCAATTGGAGAAGTTTCCGCGTTTCAGCGGCGTTGAGCTAATTTAATCATGTAATGGTATAAGCCAAGATCTTCACGCAAAATTCACCACAATATGGTTTAAGAGATTCCCAATACTTGTGAACAGCGTGGAAACGGCTGATTTGGCTCATTTTAAACTGAAGCACTTACGGCTGCGACAATTTCGGTACTTCGATCGGTACGTTGTTTTACTGGCACAGGAACGTCCAATAGTGAATTTTTTGGTGAAATCTGAATCGTTCATTAACACACTATATATTTTAGCAGTAACACTAATATATTTTTTTATGTATTTCATCATTAGATGTTGAACGGTCATTCTCAGCATATAAGAACATTTATTCCTCACGGTGAACTCGATTACATGAAGAAACTATTAAAACATATCTTATGCTGCAAATATTTAACCAATCTTATCTACTTGGTGGGAAATTCCGTATTTCACAGCTCATCTCTACATCACATCAGATATGCAACTAAATAATTGCTGCTAGTATAGGAACTATTGTTACGCTCCGTATATATAATAAAGGCTACACGCATTACTTCCGTGGGTTTGTAAAGTTAAGTTTTTAATGCAGTGTCCACGTGGTTATTTTGCGACCGCGAAATATAACATCCTGGCCCAGGATATACACACACAAACCGCAAGTACTTTACGTATCGTCCGATACAAATTTTAATCTAACCCTTTTTATATTTTATTAAACAGCTGCATGTCTCTAAATTTACTTTTATTACAGCTTTGCCATTACGTTTATCTTGTTTTATTTATCGCTCTCGATCTTATTGATTATCTTTATTTAATATACTCAAGTTTAAAGAATTAAATTAAATTAGTGAATAAAATTTTAAGGGCAATCCTATTGTTTTGTTTCCACTAATATCTTTCTTTTAGCTTGGCGCGCGTCCTGGACTTTTGATGCTCATTGTACACAATGACTAATTATTAACTCCTTACATCACTTTCTTTTTTATTTGAAATTATTACAGCGCATCAGCTAGCCGGACACGTGCTTGTAATAAATTTACTAACCATCACGTGCAAATAAATATATTTACTATTAAATAATATTTCCTTTATTATTTATTAACGAACAATAAAGGTAATACTATGAATATAAAAACATAATAACACGGAAGTGTAACTGAATCAGTCAAATTCTAAAAAAAAAGACGATAAGGACATTATAAAACTGCACTAAAATTGGACTTCAATTGAAAGGAAGAGAAGAAGTAGACTGCTGGCAATTTCTAAAAGAAGAACGAAAGAAAAACGGAGGAGAATCGGTAAAAGTTCCTTGATGGCTCTGTGCTAAAATTATATATTGAAAGAAATTAAGTCATAAACACAATTTATTAAGGCGGTTAACCCCTTACGAAGCATGCAACTGTCATTAAGAACAATTCTGTGGGTAGCGAATGATAGATATGATCATAGAACACGAAAACACATAGCGTGAATTTTAAAATGTCTACATCAATACTTCTTTCGTTTTTCTTTTCAATCTCTCGCAGATTCGCCTCGTTTATTTACACCTGATTCATTCTCTTAAACCTGTTCTTATAATAACCTTTTCTTTTAGAAAAGTGCCCTGTCCCCCTTTCATTAATTAACTTGTATTTTTCTTCGAAATTTGGATGCCAGAGAGAACCCCTTCTTTTCTAATTACACTCCTCTTATATTGTTGGGTTTTGGTTTCGTGTTTTATACAAAGAAATATTTATTTCTACAATTTATTCAATTACATGTTTGTAAGTTAAAAACATATTAATAACAGTAGAGAGTTCAATTTCTCTATTTATATCATGTGTATAGATAACAATGTCTCAGAACTTTGTAATATTTTCAGGCAAAAACAATTTAGACCTCGGTACTCTAGTTACGATTGGCATCATCAAGTAATGCACACAGCGTCTAAAATGGTCTTCCGTAGGTAACCTAAGTTCATTCCATAGTGCTTGCCAATTATCATCAATGAACTTATTCATATCTACATCTAAAAAAAATAATTTTCAATTCTAATATTACAATTTTTTATAACTTTTAAGCGTTAACGAAGTAAGAGTTTGCAATACATTAAATTGTAGTGTATAATAAAAATGTAGAACAAAAACCAGGTACCAAGTCATTGGATCATGAAAACGGAAGCAATTAATTAATATACGGATTGAGCACGTACTGATACTAAAATTATGACTAAAAAAGTAAAAAATAAACAGGATATGCAGGACTAACAAACAAAAGCCAAACCTTAACAATTACATACAAAGGGTACTAGGAAAGTTTTGCAATACAGCTTTGTTTATGTAATTTCCTCTACACTCAATACACCTCTCTATCCTTCGAAACCAATCTTTAAACCAGTTCTGCCAAGTTTCACTAGGGAGTAAAGCACACTCGTTATCCCGAGCCCGCAGAAGGTCCTCATCACTGGAAAACCGCCTCCCTTTTAGCTTCCTTTTCACGTGCAGGAACAGTACAAAGTCGCAGGGAGCAAGATCTGGACTGTAGGGAGGGTGCTCGAGAAGTTTCAATCCTGTGGTAGGCAAATATTCGGTGCAGGGTTTGGCGCGGTGAGCTGGAGCATAATCGTGATGGAGGAACCAGGTGTCCATTCTTGACTTTGGTCGCAGGTTCTTCATAAATCCAATGACTTTAGGCAGGCACTGTTCAGTATACTACTTAGCTGTGACTGTCTTCTGTGCTATCATTTTTTTTCTTTATAGATCGGGATTTTCTGTGTCCTCATCATCAAAGACCCAAACTTTGTTTTGAGCTTTGATCGGCACATCGTAATAGTACAGCCAAATCTCATCACCTGTCACGATGTTGTTCACATACTGATATTGTCCCTTATTAAACTTTTTTAGCATCTCCCGGCACCAAGCACACGTCGTGTCATCTGCTCTTCAGTCAGTCGATGCGGCACCCAGAGAGAACAAAGTTTCTTCACGTGCAATATATCACGTGCCTATATCGCTAAGTGAAACACTATTGGAAACATATCAAATGCTGCAGATCATAATATATAACACGGAAGGGTGTTTCACAATTTTTTATATATTGAAATTTACTAGTGTTTAACATCTCATTACAGCCAACTGAATTGATACATAGTTATTTGCTCAACAGTATACTCAAATGTACCAAGATTCGAGTTATTGCGAATAACCTGTTACCTTTTATTTACTACGATACGGACTCTATTTATGCCTCATATATTAAAATACTTACCATTTGTTTTAGATTGAAGATTTTCCAAGAAGAAATAGACGCGTTTTACATATAATTTCAACCCTGGATTAAGAGGTTCGATATAAGTTTCACCATTCTTCGTGTAGTAGGTAATATCAGTTTTGTAATTAAGTGAAATTCCATCTAAAACAAATTTTATTTGGAAATAAATATTCATTTTTAATAATAAGAACTCATATGTACCTAAGGTCATGTTAAATTTACCAGTTCCAGATACAGTATGTGATAATATTTTACCTTCAGTCAATGAATAATTCCCTATTACAGTGAAATAATTTAAAGCTGACGTATAACTTGCCTTTAGATTAATCACGTCTAAACTAAAAAAAATGAAACTAGTTTTATTTATATTAAGTGTAGATATTATTGCGTTTCAATTGGAAGAGTTAAAATTAATTTTATTGTTAGGCCATGATTATCGTGAAGGGATATATATATATAAAGGGTACTAGGATAGTTTTGCAATATGACGCAACAATGAATCGTAGGAAGCTGCTTGCTGCTGCCTGTTGAGACATGTTTATACGTGCATAGTAGCCGCCGCGCCATATTGATGGGCTCAGTTATTAATTAGCAGTGAGAGTGTAAAGTGCTTGCGATGGCATCGTGATCACGAAATGAGATAAGGGCAGTTTTGCGTTATAATTTCGTGCGTAGTTTAAACATAAACCTGTGCTTCGAAGAAATGACTCTTGCACTAGGTGATGTTTGTTCACATCGCACAACAATATTCAGGTGGTATAGAGAGGGAGGTGGAGGTTGATGAGAGGCTGGGAAGGCCACGAACGTCAGTTATGCAGGAAAACGTTACTACTGTGAGGAAAATAGTTGACGAGTGACCTACCAACAGATAGAGGGGTACTTCAGGCCTAAATGCTCCAGCAATTCGTTCGATTCTGCATGTTCATTTGGACGTGAACAAACTTTGTTCTCTCGGGCGCCGCATCGACTGACTGAAGAGCAGATGACACGACGTGTGATTTGGTGTCGGGAGATTTTAAAAAGTTTAATAAGGGACAATCTCGGTATGTGAACAACATCGTGACAGGTGACGAGACTTGACTGTATTATTATGACGTGCCGACCAAAGCTCAAAACAAAGTTTGGGTCTTTGATGATGAGGACACACCCATAGTTGTCAGAAAATCCCGATGTGTATAGAAGAAAATGATGGCTGTATTTTTCAAATCGAGTGGAATTGTGGAACGCGTCGTTTTGGACAAACAGAAAACAGTCACAGCTAAGTAGTATACTGAACAGTGCCTGCCTAAAGTCATTGGATCTATGAAAAGCTGCGGCCAAAGTCAAGAATGGACACCTGGTTCCTACATCGCGATAATGCTCCAGCTCACCCCGCTAAAGCCTGCACCGAATATTTGACCACGACAGAATTGAAACTTCTCGAGCACTCTCCCTACAGTCCAGATCTTGCTACCTGCGGCTTTGCACTATTCCCGCGTATGAAAATGAAGCTAAAAGGGAGGCGGCTTTCCAGTGATGAGGACCTTCTGCGGGCTTGGGACAACGAGTGTACTTTACTCCTTAGTGAAACTTGGCAGAACTGGTTGAAAGATTGGTTTCGGAGGATGGAGAGATGTATTGAGTGTAGAAGAAATTACTTGGCAAAAATTAAATAAACAAAGCTGTATTGCAAAACTTTCCTAGTACCCTTTGTATTCAAACGCACTGCACATCAAATTAATGATGCAGTTGGTTTGCTTATTTTGAATAATTTTTCATAATTCATACGTATTTTTACGCTCCGCATACAAATAATAATTCTTTAAATCATGTTTTTTAAATTAAGTTATTTAAATTTAAAAATAGTTTCAATTCATAAATTATTATTTATCTTGACCTTTTTGTGATATATACAAATGCAGGAATCTTTTGTATGCGTCGCGTACTGTCCAACTGTAATGAAGCAACCCCTACCGCGTCGTTTCTAGGAAGCCGAATATTCGTGTTTTTCCATTGGCTAACACATTCAATTTTAATTCCGTAAATGCCATTCGCGATTCAAATATCAATCCCGATTTTCTTTCTTTTACACAGAATACACGTCTACTATTTTGTGTAGATAATTTGCTTAATACTTATATTGAAATTAAGATCACAATTTTAATGTATGACAATAATTTCTAATGTGCCTATTCTCTCGTGTCATTGGTTAATTCAAACATGACCAGTACACCTAACCCCTCAGCCTAGGGGTTGATTTAAAGGAACCCGCGTGTAAGACACAGAGACTTTTTCTCAGACCGTGACAAAGTACACACACATTCTTTTGACGTGATCGTGAAGTTGTTTTCCCGCGGTTGTTGTGTCCACGTGTTTAAGTTCGCGTCCGCGGAATAAGCACGGCATCCTGACCCAGGATATATGTACATAAACACGCAAGTATTTCTACGCATCGTCCGATGCACATTTCAACCTAACCTTTTTTTTATATTTTATTAAGCAGCCGCATATCGCTAGATTTACCTTTTATTACAGCTTTGCCATTACGTAAATATTTTTTTGATTGTTGCTCTCGTTATTAATTATCTTTATTTAATATACTCAAGCTTTAAGAATTAATTTTACTTAGTGAATAAAATTTTAAAGGCAATCCTGTCGTTTTATTTCCACTAAGCACTAGGCTAATCTTTCTTTCAGCTTAGCACACGTCCTGGACTTTTGATGCTCATTGTACACAACTACTAATTATTAACTCCTCACATTACATTCAATTATATTACTTTCTTTTCCTTTTCTTATTTGCATTTATTACAGCGCTTTAGCTAGCCGAACACGCGCTCGAAATAAATTGACTAATTATCACGTGCAAATAAATATTCTCTATTAAATAATATCCCTATTATTATTTATTAAAACAAAGGAGGTAATAAATTGTCACACATAGACTCTTTTCGTACACGGGAGGAGGTAATAGTATCCCAATTTCTTTAGTTCACTGAATGTCCAAACACATGAAATTTTAGAGAAGCAAACTGAAAAGCATTCTCGCAAATCATGGTTGCTAACATTAATGGGTACCCCACTGATCATTGGAAACTACAATAAATTTACTATAACTCTAATATCAACTACCAAACACATAATTCTTAGAAGACAGAGACAAGAAGGTATTCCATATTGGTCCACTGAATGCGACACTGGATGATATTCAGTAGGAGTAAAGTAGGAGGAACTAGTGAAGAATATCAACTTCAAAAATTTAAATACTTTGTCGCTAGAATAGTATAGCAAACCTGTCTGTTACAGTATCCCGAACCTTCTTAAATAAGACTTTCTAAAATATTAAATAATAACTAAAGTTAAGGAGACAATAAACCTACATAAGATTGAAAACTTCACAGAGCAAGACTTGTACACCGCGCTCCAGTTTCTATTCTTAAATAGAACGGCAGAATTAAACGAAGCTTATAATCACTAATATATTGAAAAAAATCGCCTTCGTAAAACACTTAAGAAGTTTTCAATGCCCATTTTCAAACCTAATAGCAATATTGACCGTCTGTCCCAAACCATTAGAAAGACTAATTTACGGTCCTATAGCTTCTACTATAGATGATATTCTTCTATCAAAATAAGAGTATTTTCTTGCTGGCAGCTCAGAAAGCGGCATTGAAAATTTGTAAAAACTGGCGGTAATGTTGTTGATCTGACTGCTGAACTGCTTTTGTCACAATATAGAAACATGGCCTACCTTATAAGTAGCTGGAAATAATATTTTATAGAGCTCTGCATACATTGATGAACGAAATACTATGAAACAGGAATTGAAATACCTGACCAAAAAGAGCTGAACATTTGCCCTAAACAATGACTTGACTAAAGGGTGTGCCTTAACACCGCTTTTATTTAATCTACAGCTTAGTGATCTTAAGAAACGGCAAGGAAACTTTTTATGTAGATTAAAGATCTGTGATCGAGTTCTTAACGATTTCAATTCTTTATATCACTATTGTACTAGATTTACTCCAATCATAACAAAAACAGAACTCGCATATTCTATTTGAAGAATCTGAGACTAATCATGTATTAAATGTAAATTTTACAGAGAAATAATAAGCAGCAAACCAGCCCCATATTATTTAGGTATGATTCTCTTTAGATCGTTGACGTTTAGGGATCACCTCACTACGGTAGCTCCTGCAACACAAACTAAAAATAATATCATTCAGAAATTAGCTAGCACCAAATAAGATATCGATGCGGAAACCCTGGGACATCAGTATTAGTGCACTATATAGCGGAGTATTGCAGCCTTGCTTGTTTGAACAATAAACTTGTATCCAAATCGGAAGTAAACTCAATACCAACTGAGGCCTATTACAGGAACTATTAAGCTAATTCCTTCACAATGACTTCCAGTGCTGTATGGCAATTACTCTGTTTCATTTTCGAATCTGAGCTAAAACCGACTAAAATAAACAAACTATAGTATGAATAATATCATATCTCCCTCTCTCGACCAATACATAAATGTATTGAACCTGACGATTCGTGCATTCGATGAAACATATGTAGTTGATAGGGTGTTATTAATAATAGAATGATTCCTTTTTAACAAACTATAGTATAATGCAACTAACCTCTTTGTATTTAGCTTTTCCCAGTGAATTCAGCTCTGATCTGACACGACTGCTATTTTCCTTGTTGTTCGTGAGAATAGTGTGAAAAAGCTCCATCCAAAAAAATAGAAAAGAACATGCGAGAGATGCTATGCCTATAAATTAATAACTTTATTCCAAAAAACAGCAAAGAATAAGGATGAACCAGGGTCATCTACGCAAATAAATATACATAAAGCTGTGAAGGTTAACACCGTAGAGGAAATAGATTTGATGTCCAACGGAGAGGTCCGATCTAAATTGCAAAATTTGATAGCGCAGGGCCAAGATACAAAAAGATCAAAAAGACTGTAGGCAAATGCAAAAAAGTTAAGCGACTTCGAAGGGATACGCAGGCCAGAACATATCTAAATCGGTCGCAATGGAATAAGCTCCAAAGCGGAAAAGCGACTAGTTGAATGTTCTAAAAATCCATGGGAAATCACTCTCGACACCACATCTACAGGAGTTACTTAGTCGCGTAAACAAGCTAAGAACAAGGTAAAGCTTAAGATATGTATGTTGAATAAACAGACTAATCGTTAAGAACAGTAGTCCAGAAAATTTTGACGGTTTCTATTTCTTCTTTAAATAATCCAAAGAGAAAAGTTACAAGTAAATGCAGTTAGATCAAAAATGAATGATTGATTAAGTTGGTATTGCGGATTCAAAAAATTTTCATTTGTTAAGTTTCCAGTCATTGCACTGAAAAAATTTTTAACCTTTAAGTAATTGACGTTGGCGTGTGAATTTTGTGGGCGTTTATTCGTATTCTTAACTCTATTTCTTAATGTAGTATTATTATTACTAATTATGTATTATAAATACCGGTAGGGGAGATCGGGTATAATTGTCAGACTCGTTGGTTGTCACTATGCTTTTTAAATTAATTATGTAAATTTCAATGCAACCTAGATAACTTGATTGCCTATTGAAGCATGATGCTTTCAGACCTATTCCACAACGCATTACCAAAATATTGTATATGGTTGAAAGTGTTTGATGTGCTCAATAATAAAATTTTTAGTGTCGTGTTGAGTCGAATTTGTCAAAAATTTAAGTTCTTTTCGTTATGCTGTATGTTATAAAATAAATTAAATTTACTTACGCAGAGTTTAGCGTACCTAGAAGTGATTTAAACAGAGAGTTAATCAGATATTAACATTTATTTATAAAACGTCAGTTTAAAATTGCTTGTTTCAAGACCCTACAGACCACTAGTAAGCATCTCACTTAACATTTTTGTATTTGTTTTCGGTTGCGAGCTCAGAATGCCGCATACATTTGTTAAGCAAACCAATAAAAAAGAAACTTGTTCTAATGTTATACTGAGAGCCATTCAAATAATAAAATATAAAAAGAAGTGTATAAGAGAAATTGCAAAAAGATTTTTAATATAAATTACCGTACTCTGGCGAGATATAGCAAAAAATTTACCGCTCAATACATAGAAGGTGAAAATATGAAATTTTCAAATCCAGTGGGCTATATAAAAGATAAAAAAAATTTAATAATAAGCTGGAAAGTGAATTATCCACCTATATTCAGCAGGAATATGAAATTTACTTTGGCCTGAACTCAAAGGAAGTTAGAAAATTTGCAGCAACGAATAATATTAAGGTTCCTACCAAATGAATCGATACGAAGCAAGTAGGTGCGGACTGGTTAACATTTTTTTAAAACGCCATATACTTTTTCAATTAGAACTCTGGAAGCGACCAGTCTAGCTCGAGCATCAAGTTTCAATAGGAAAAATGTAATAATTTTTTGAATAATTTATCTACGATAATGATGAAATATAAATTCCATGCTCAACCATATAGAACACAGATGAAACGAGTGTTACTACTGTCCAGAAGCCAAATAAAATTTTAGCACGTCGATGTACAAAGTAGGCGCCATGACATCCAGTGAGAGGGGCATCCATGTTACAAATGCTACTGCAATTTTCGCCACAAGCAACTTTATTCTGCCTTATTTTATTTTCTTAAGGGTGCATTTTAAGGAGCACTTTATTAATAATGAGCCAATAGGATACCGTGGGACAAACAACCCTACAGGGTGAATGAAGAAGAAACACTTCTGCGATTTTCTCCACCATTTTGTCAAATTTGTAAAATGTATTAATAATAATCCTTACCTACTACTAGACAATCATCACAACTTGTCAATAAATGGACTCAACTACGCAAAAGCTAATAACCTGATTATATTATCTTTTCCCCATATTGTTCACATCGTTTACAATCGTTAGATCGCAGTGAATATGATCCATTCAAGAAATACTTTAAGTCTGCTTCCGATGCTTGGATGCTAAATCATCCTGGCTCAACCATAACTATCTAAGACACTCCAGATTTTGTAACTTCTTGCTATATTTTGGCATTTACGCCTTCAAATATTCAAGCAGAGTGTAGAGAGATATCATATAATCAAGATCCAAATCTAAATATTTCTAAATTATCCCTTGATGCTTCAAATAATTATCAACCAATAAATTCGAACCCTATGTCAGGCGATTCAATTCCTCCTAAGAAATTAAATATACTTCCTCCTGCAGAGATATACCCATTTCCGAAAACAGGGATGAGAAAATCTGGTACAAAACGTGTTAAGCGTCATACTATTATACTTACTAACGCCCCGGAGAAATTGCTTTTGGAAGAAGAAAAAAATAACAAGCAACATGTGAAAAAAAATATTCTGGGAGGAAAGAGGAATTCCTTGAAGCAGATAAAGAGGAAGAAAGTCAGTGAATCTTAAAATTCCGAGAGCGCTAATGGGGAAGAATGTTTTTGTCTACTTTGTTTAGATACTTTTTTGAATAGCCTGTCAAAAGAGCGCTGGATAGAATATCTAAAGTGCAAAAACATTATACGCGAGACATACACTGTTGGTAAAACCCTTTATGTTGGTCAAAATTACGTTTCTGACTAATTTGTAATTAGTCTAATAATAAGTAATCTATTTCAGGTTAAAATGAAATAATGTGCTTCGTTTTTTTTTCAATTTTTCCTATTTAAAATATATGTGACAACCAATCTCGGGAATGCTTGTCACAGCATGTATGGTAACCAAAAAAACTATTTCATTAAGTATATAGTCGTCTAAATAACTTTTGTATGTTGAATTACCATATATACAAGGCTTACACAGATCGCAAATCATTTCAAATTTTAATTTTAAAAATATAGAACTAAAAATGTGACAACCAAATCCAATCTCCTCTACTTGTTAGCACTGCATTAATCATGGAACAAGGCACATTCATTGACATATTTTCGTAGTGACGTATTAGATAAAAATAGTTCATGGATATATTCAATCGATTTTTTTACGAACAATACAAATATATCACTATGATTCCAGACAACGTTGTGCCGTTTAATATATTTAAACAATATCGACGATGTATTATTGAACGTTTTCTTGAATTCAGAAATAAATCTTCAATTAGACCTAAAATAACAACTCCGGAATTTAAGAAAGGCATTCGGCAACCAATGCTACAGAGCCCATGTATGTACGAGGGTGGTCTGCAAAGTTTCCGACCTAACAAAGATACAAGACATTTTTTCTTAAAATTTATATTTATTTTTCCACATAGTCTCCTTGTAACTCTATACACTTCTCCCAGCGATGCTCTCGTCTCTTTAACCCATACAAATAGTACTCGGCGATTTTCTCTGCAAAATAATTGTTCACGAAAGTGATTGCCTCCACATTTAACGAAAATCTCTGTCCTCCGAGCGCAATTTTTAGATGAGGGAACAAAAAGAAGTCGCTTGGGGCTAGATCTGGTGAATAAGGTGGATGGTCAAGCAGTTCAAATCAAAATTCGTGGATTTTCGCCATGGCGAGAGAAGGCGCATTGTCTTGGTGAAACAGGATTTCCTTTTTCTGCAAATGTGGCCGTTTTTCCACAATTTCTGCCTTCAGCTTGTCAAGTAATGATGCGTAGTATGCTCCTGTAATAGTTTTCCTTTTTGAAGATAATCGATTGGATGACTATCCCAAAAAATAGTCACCATCACTTTCCCAGCAGAAAAAAACAGTTTTTGCTTGTTTTGGAGCCGGTTTCCCCTTTGCAGTCCTCTGTTTTGACTGTATTTTTGTTTCGGGCGTGTAATGGTATAGTTTCATCTACAGTAATTCATCGGCGCCAAAACTCGGATTTATTGCGCCTAAACTGCGGAAATGTTCATTTGAACACGTTTTTCGTCTAACGTTAGCAAACGCGGCATTCAACGCGCGGACAGCTTTCTCATGACTAAATCTTGATTTAACATGTGACGGACACGTTCTTTGGACATATTCATAGTCTTTGCTATCCCTCCCACTTTAATTCGACGGTCGTTTAGCACTAATTAGTGAACTTTAGCGATGTTATCGTCAGTAGGTGCAGTTTTTGGACGTCCCGAACGTTCATCGTTTTCCAAGCTCTTACGGACACGTTTAAATTCAGCTGCCCAAACTTTCGCTGTGGTAAATGATGGTGCAGAGTTTCCGTACACAGAGTCCAACTCATCTTTAATTTACGTAGGCGTATTGCCTTTCAAAAACAAATATTTAATGACAGCTCGATACTCGACACTCACATCGACTCACTCAAACGACTGTCAAATAACAACTGCGCGTCCGAAATGGCTGAAACTTTGCTGAGTACCTGACAATAGATACACAACTACATTCCCTAGCTTTTATTGATGAGTGCTGCACCCTCGCATGTTTCTTCGAAGACTATCTCAACAAATAGGTACAACTTTTTTCCGGGATTGTCATATACACTTTCACTCATATGAAATGTGTGTAATTTAACAGTTTCTTCCAATAGACATTAATACACGAGTACTTGAACGGCAGACAATACACATTCTTTCATTACGTTCTATTTAGATAGCTATGTAAGTGGCAATGTCTTGAAGAGGACTTACTGACCTTATTCTTTTCAGTACAGAGACGTAATCTTTTTAAATCCATTAAACGAAGATGAGTTGTTACAGGAATATCTTCAGCAAAACAGAGATATTGTGCCTACAGCTGCTAATGCATTACGATATTTAGAAAAATTCTTTCCTCAAATATTAATAAGTAGCTCCCTAGATTGTCAGTTTTGTCATTTTGTGATCGCAGTGTGGTAGAAATATCATTTGATAGAATTCCTATGATTACTGCTAAATTTTTCAATTTACTAAATATAGAAGAATCTACAAAAGATAGTTTTTATTGCTTCCCTGTAATAATTTTTATTAACTCTAGAAAAGTTTTAGGTACTTTAAAGAGGCCTGAGAAACTAACATCTTCTAGGGTTGCTGAAGCATACATAGAGGAATACCTGACAAATAAAATGGAAGCATAAGATATGTAAAATATTTAGAAAGGGAAGAGTAAATCTACTAATATTAACAACAGTGTCAAACACTCGAAATATCAAATAAAATTCTCAGAGAAGAAATAAAGATTAACAACAATAATATCGGTCATTTTTCATGCAAATAGCGTTGATATTCCACAGTAGAAAGTAAAGTAAAAATAATATGTATAACTATAAACTTAAACAAATATTTCTAATAAATGTTTATCTGGTGGTATCTAATATAGGGAAAAATCGTAGGGAAATTAAAAATAAACATCAAACCTAATCTGACCGCAGGTTAAAAAAATTAGATCTGTTCCATAATGTAATTTATAGGGTATTTAAAGACTTGAAATTGTACTGCATGGTAGTTTTAGTTGGTTAAAGCGACAGTCTAGAGAACAGTAAATGCAGGTTCGGTTCGAGTCCTGGGCTGATGCAGAAATTTTTTATTAGTTTCTTGTAATTAATGCAATACTAGAATAGCAGAAAATGTTAATTTTCACCAATACGAAAATATTATTCTCCCAATCTATGCCTCAAAGAAAATATTTTCACGCTGCTTGATGATTACCTAACCAAGTCTAAAAAAGTATTCGAGCACAAAAGACTCACTGTCATACTTGTGTACTATACATTATTACAGGAGATTTTCTGCTACTTAGAAAAGAGTACTTACACATCATAATTTATAAATTTACAAAATGTTGCGTAATTACATGCTTATACTAGAGAATGTTAATGCTCAAAATCTGGGCGATTTTAAGGAAAAAGTTAATAATAATGTAGATACATAACAGTTTTATTTTTGTAATAGTGAGTGTCGAAAATTGTGTTCTTCCTTAACTTTTTTAAACTAATACTTTAAGTTAACATGTAATAACGAAAGACGTGATATACCATATAGTATGTATATACTCACGAAGCATCAGTAAGTTTCGCAGTTTCTAGACCATAATTATAAACGTCAGTTAGATTTATCTTCAGGTTTTCTCCATTAAGCTTGGTTTTATATATTGCAAGTGGCGACAATATTGCTATTCCTAGTTCATCATTACCTATCAACACAATATATAAGATTCACATCTACAATTTATTTTATTTAAATACAATGTTTATATGATTTTATGTATTTTGTTAGTTAACAGCGTCTTTACCTTACTGCATATATCATACAAAAGGTACTAGGAAAGTTTTGCAATATGACGCAACAATGAATCGTAGGAAGCTGCTTGTTGCTGCATGTTGAGACATGTTCATACGTGCATAGTAGCCGTCGCGCCATGTCGATGGGCTCAGTTATTCATTAGCAGTGAGAGTGTAAAGTGCTTGTGATGGCATCGTGGTTTAAACATAGACCAGTGCTTCGAAGAAATGACTGTTGCACTAGGTGATGTTTGCCCACATCGCGCAATGATATTCAGGTGGTATAGAGAAATCCAAAGGGGAAATTTAACTGTGGAGGATGTTGAGAGGTCGGGAAGGCCACGAACGTCAGTTACGGAGGAGAATGTTGCTACTAGGAGGAAAATACTTGGCGAGGACAGGCGAGTGACCTACCAACAGATAGAGGGTACTTCAAGCCTAAATGCACCAGCAATTCGTTCGATTTTGCATGATCATTTGCACGTGAAGGAACTTTGTTCTCTTTGAGTGTCGCATCAACTGACTGAAGAGCAGATGACACTACGTGTGACTTGGTGCCGGAAGATGCTAAAAAAGTTTAATAAGGGACAATCTCGGTAATTGAACAACATCGTGACAGGTGACGATACTTGGCTGTACTATTACGATGTGCCGACCAAAGCTCAAAACAAAGTTTGGGTCACCCGTAGTTGTCAGAAAATCCCGATCTGTAAAGAAGAAAATGATAGCTGTATTTTTCAAATCGAGTGGAACTGTGGAACGCGTAATTTTGGACATACAGAAGACAGTCACATCTAAGTGGTATACTGAACAGTGCCTGCCTAAAGTCATTGGATCTATGAAGAAATTAAATAAACAAAGCTGTATTGCAAAACTTTCCTAGTACCCTTTGTATTGATGCACAAATTTGTTTGTTGCATTTTTTTATTGAATTCAAAATTTATTAATTTTAAACTAATCAAAAATATATTTTCCTCCATTATTTACGATTGCCTCCAAACGATTTGACAATATTTCAATTTCACATCTAATGTAATTCGATAGTTTGGAAGTAAACAAATTTTGAAGCTGGACACCGTTATTAAAGGAGATTTCTCAAAGGTTCTTTGATAAAGAGTGAAAGCAGATACCAGTTTGAGTCTTGAATAGTTTTAGCAATGTTAGCAGTATGAGGACGAGCATTATCGTGCTGCAAAAGGTCTTTATAATGTCATAATTACAGAAAATTAATAAAAATTTTGTGCATTGGACCAGGACTCGAACCCATATCTACCGTTGTCTAGACGGCCGCTCTAACTAACTAAACAACCGCGCAGTACAGTTTCGTGCCTTAATACGCCGTAGATTACATTATGGAAACAGATCTAATTGTTCTTAACCATAGTTAGGTTTTTTCAAAGCAATTAAACTGTACTGCACTGTAGCTTAATTGGTTAGAGTGGCGGTCCAGACAACGGTTATAACAGGTTCGAGTCCTGGTCCAATGAAGAAATTCTATCATTAATTTTTTGTAATTAATGTAATGATGGAATAACATAGATTTGCATTAATTTCGCATTGTAAAGCACATATTTAATACAATTGTAAGCATCATTTTCTTCAGTTCTTGATATTAATATGAAGGCAACATTTTTCGCCACCAGTAACAATATGGGACAACAATGGTCGATATTGTTGACGAACTAAATAATGACGAGTTAGCAGAGACACAAATGTTGCCGCACTGATTCTTGTTTCCGTTCAAAAATGCAGCAGGGAAACACCCAATTTTTAGACTTCACCCATAGAATGAAAATGTCGTGTTACGTCAATTTCATATTTTCCCAGAATGCATCCTATTCTATCTGACAGAATAGGATACGGTATATACTTCCGACAAGAAAATTTCAAAGTTTCTTAAAAATCTAAAATTGACCTCGAAGAACAGTGAATTTATGAGATATTTCTTGCTGTTGCACAATCGAATAGCAAAACAAATGCTCGTACTAAGAGCATAAGAACGAGATAGAACATTGAGATTTATACTCGTCGCTACTTGAACACGCGTCACGCACAGGCCATCATGTCAATATTGAGGAAACAAAAACAGTACCCAGTGTAGAACATTTTCAAGAAAGAATAATCAGAAAAGCAATCGTAAGAAAATCCCAAACACTTTGAACAAAAGGGATGATGAACTACCCAACACATGTAAAAATGTTTTACCATAATACAGCCACGCAGACAAATGCACATACGACGATCGCGAATGTAACGCCATGTTCACACCGCACATAGAAAACTCACTCCATCTACACACCAACCCACAAATACAATATTTCTAGAACTATGAAAGCAGTAGCAAAAAACGACTTGAGAATTGCAGGAGTGAGATTTCCGAAAGGTTGTCTAGAGAATCCGGAACTTAACAATATCTACACGACACAACTGCAGAAAGAAACAACGGAAATATATATACATGTAGTTTATATAAGAAGTAGATCCATTTATTATATTTTGACTCCATTGAAGAAATTGGCAACAACAGCCGAAATATATTATACATATATATATATATTTATATATATATATAATATATATTTATATATATATTAATTGTGTTATATATTTTTGTAATCGGGCCATTTAAGGACCAGTTCTGTTTTTATGTTTTATTTTAACCTGTAGTCAAGTTTCTTCAAATTATCGAAACTGTACTGCACTGTAGCTTAATTGGTTAGAGCGGTCATCCAGACAACGGTTATTACAGGTTCAAGTCCTATCCATATATCCTATTTATTTTTTCCCATATATATTTCGGCTATTGTTGCCAATTTTATCAATGGAATCCTAAAATATCATCATAATATAGTTGTTTTTTTTGGAAGAGATCCTCTTCGAACAACTAAATTCGTTTGCACTCGAAGATTTGAAATATATTTAACAACGACTTGTATTACAAATTTCTTAATACGCAAGAATAGCTGTAATTCAATCGCCAAAGACTGTATTGTTTGTTAGGTTATGTAATCTTAAATTTTAAATATTTACAGATACCACATTTAACGACTTACATTCTAAAAGAGAACAAATGAAAATATTTTTTAATATATAATAAATGTGTAAAAAAGAAAAGGGAAAAGCTTATATCATTGCTTTTTAGCAAAATTGAAAATTTTGATGTACCACTGCAGAGGTTTAATTGTTAATTGCAAAATACATTTGTATATAAAACATTTACCTTTCACAAGATATGGAATGGCAATATTGGCTTTTTCTATCATGCATTCTCTACTTGGTCCGGAAGCAGGACATCTAGGCACCTCAGGAGCTAATAAAAAATATATTACAAAAATATGTATAAAAAAATATTGCAACCAATAACAATAAAATTTGTTGGTGATTTTACTTACGTAAATTTGCAGTCAGTGAATTTCCTAAAAGATGACAAATTATAAAAATAAATATTTTCATTTTTACCAAGCTTGCTGCTGTTGGAGTGCTGGACAAAAGATGTTTTTTAATTGTGTACAATAAGAGCGGTCATATGTATTTACTAAAGATCCACAATCGCCTGGTGTTATTATGGCTTAATAACCTTAGAGGTGTGATAATGCTAGTAACCTTTCGATAAAAAAGAAACATCCAAATAACAAAACTTATTTTCAGAATTATTGTCACAAAGAAGAAAAGTTCATAATCATAAAGATAAAGCAAAAGAAAAAAATATTTATTTATAAATTTAATTTATTTACTAACTCGTCAAAATAACAGATTGTGTAGCAAAAATATTTTAATCACTAAAGGTTGATATATAACCCTATGCAGAATTACGAAAATTAATGTGGAAAGGGGTTATATATCAACCTTTAATGATTAAGTTAATCAACCACAGGCTCCATCAAAATCACCTTCTAGCAAAAATATACTGTATATTCTGCTATGATATGTACTATGGAATTATTACTTACCCTCCTGCTTAACGAGGATGTAACAGTAAACTTTGAGAGTGACACGTACCTGATGAGATAATTATATTCGCACAGTAAAATATTTAAGGTAATTTTGATGGAGCCTGTGGTTGATTAACTTAATTACTGAAGGTTGATATACAACATTACACATTAATTTTCGTATTCTGTATACATATTTCGACAACTAATTTGTTAGCATCAGCAGATAATTAAACAGTGTCGCATCTGAAAAACTACGGCAAAAGCCCGCACGAAACAAATTTTGTACACGATCTGTACCGTCAAAACCCAAAACGCATCCTGTGTGCGTTTTGGCTTGTTTAGTTGTCGAAATACATATACAGTATACGAAAATTATTGTGGAAAGGGGTTATATATCAAACCTAAGTGATTAAACTTATACAATTATTGTATTTATTTACTTCTAATCAAAAAAACTAACCTCACAAAAAGTTGTTATAATAACGAAAATGAATGTGAAAAGGGATTATATATCAACATTATGTGATTAAGAAATTCATAATTAATTCAATTTTGCATTATTTAATAATATTGACAATGCATTTAGAATATTAATGTTGAATATGATTACATAGAAACAATAGTTTTTAGGTTTCACATAACATATAACATGTAAATTGTGTATGTCGTTCGAAGTACTTTGTTTACAACATTGTTTCGTATGGAGACAAAGAAAATTTTTAATAAAATTATCTAATCGTTAAGGTTTTTTTTGTTTTCTTTTCACTATTAACTATTAATATTTGTATATTACTCGTTTTGAGATTTCTGTTGGACAATTTAATTAAATAAATATTGGGTCTGGGAAAAAGTTCGTGGCGTTTTTTCAGTAAAATTCAACTGGTCCCCGCATGGCGCGTGGACGAATTCATTTAAACCGAATATGCTCCATTATTATCGACAATGTTTCGCCATTTTTTTGGTAGATCCATGATCCCATCGGTGAAAAACTTCTGTGGTTTCTGGTCGAAAAACTGAATCAAGTAGTTTTCACAGGCTTCTTTTGAAACCAACTTAATTCCATTGAGAGAGTTCTGCAGAGATCGAAACAGATGATAGTCAGAGGGTGCTATATCCGGACTGTAAGGTGGGTGCATCAAAACTTCCCAACCAAACTCTCTCAATTTTTGACGGGTCATCAAAGAAGTGTGTGGTCGGGCGTTGTCATGATGGAAGACAACACCTTTCCTATTAATCAATTCGGGCCGTTTTCTTTCAATCGCCTGGCGTAATCTCTCTAGTTGTGCACAGTAGAGTTGAGAATCAATCGTCTGACCAGTTGGAAGTAGCTCGTAGTGGACGATTCCCCTCCAGTCCCACCATACACACAGCATCACTTTTTTTGGCGTCAATGTTGGCTTATCGAACGCTTGTGACGGCTCACCATCCTTTATCCACGATCTTTTACGCTTCCGATTATCGTACGTAATCCATTTTTCATCTCCGGTTATTAAACGTTTCAGAAACGGCTCGATTTCATTCCGTTTCAGCAGCGCATCGCAGATGTTAATTCGGTCCATCATGTTTTTCACGCTCAACTCATGAGGAACCCATACGTCAAGCTTTTTTTTGTAACCAGCTTTGTGTAAATGGTTCAAAACAGTTTTGTGGTCAATGCCTAGCTCCATGCCAATATCGACACTGCTGATATGCTTATCTTGTTGGACTTTTTCAAGAATTTCATCAGATTTTTCAGTGATTGGACGACCGGAGCGTGACTCATCTTTCACATTGAAATTTCCAGAACGAAAGCGAGCGAACCATTTCCGCGCAACAGATTTCGATAAAGTACCTTTACCGTACACAGCACAAATTTTATCACAAGCCTGCGCAGCGTTCTTCCCCTTATCATAATAATATTGCAGAATATAGCGAAATTTCTCATTATTCTTCTCCATTTTCAAGTGCGAATAACTTTCCAACCACTGCACCGATTACAATAACACATGGATCAATAAGTCCCGAGACTAACCCATAGATGGCGCTCGTAGTAAACCAGTAACCACGTCTTTCTAGAGTACTAACCTTTGCTTGAAACGTGTCAAAATTTTAAGTCGATCGGACCAGAAACAGCTGAGTTATCGAGGTTGGAGTAAAGTCGTTTTGTAGTTTGTTTAAACAATGGAAAAAACCGAGTTTCGTGTTCTGATAAAACATTGTTTTTTAATGGGTAAAAACACCACGCAAGCAAAACAATGGATTGAAAAATGTTACCCGGACTCTTGTCCATCAAAAGCAACGATTTGTCGGTGGTTTGCCGAGTTTAAACGTGGTCGTACCGACACAAATGACGCGGAACGCTCGGGTAGACCTGTGGAAGCCGTTACACCGGAAAATGTGAGTGAAGTGACAAAAATTATAATGAAAGATCGTAAAGTGAAGCTCCGTGAGATTGCTGAGATGACACAGATATCATATGGAAGTGTATTTACTATCCTTCATGAAAAATTGAGCATGAAAAAGGTTTTTTCCAAGTGGGTGCCGCGATTGCTCTCGATGGAACAAAAACAGCAACGAGTCGATGATTCAGAAAGCTGTTTATCGCTATTTACTCGCAACAAAAAAGATTTCTTGCGTCGTTACGTGACCATGGACGAAACATGGATACATCACTACACTCCAGAGTCGAAGCGGCAGTCATCTGAGTGGCGCACAGCTCGCGAAAGCCGTCCGAAACGTCCGAAAACGCAGCAGTCAGCTGGCAAAGTCCTGGCGTCAGTTTTTTGGGATACACATGGCGTGATTTTCATTGACTACCTCGAAAAAGATAAATCGATCAACAGTGATTATTATATTGACTTACTGGTGCTTTTGAAGGAGGAAATCGCAAAAAAACGACCGCACATGCAGAGAAAAAAATCCTTTTTCACCAAGACAATGCACCCTGCCACAAGTCGATGAAAACAATGGCAAAATTGAACGAATTGGGTTTTGATCTGCTTCCCCACCCCCCATATTCGCCAGATTTAGCCCCCAGTGACTACTGGCTCTTTGCTGATCTTAAAAAAATGCTCCAGGGAAAAAGATTTGGCTCAAATGAGGAGGTCATCGCTGAAACTGAAGCTTATTTTGAAGCGAAAGATAAATTTTTTTATAAACATGGTATTGAAAAATTGGAAAAGCGTTGGAACCATTGTATCACCCTAAAAGGTGATTATGTTGATGAATAAAAAAAAATTTTGCAAAAAAAATGTTGTTTTCATTGTTAGTCTCGGGACTTATTGATCCATGTGTTATTTCTACGCTCAAACTAACGTTCGGAAGATCATCTAAAAAACGAGCCCTCGGTGGTGTCGCTGTGACTTGTTGTTCTTTAGTTATCGGCAACCAATGCCATCTATCGGGAAAAACGCCACGAACTTTTTCCCAGACCCAATATTATTATTATAGATAAGTACGCTTCTTGGCTTCCTTTTAATTTTTTTTCCGATTTTTTATTATTGTTTGTATTTTCCTATTTTTGTCTATTACTTATGTAACCTGCTTTTTTTTATTTGTAATTTTTGTGATTAATTTATATTCTTTCTTAACTATTGCACAAGAACAATTCCTGTGATTAATATTATTATTACTATTACAGCGATTGTCCAAATACACAAATACTTCAAAATGCGAAATAGTTAGAATTGCATTTGTTTTATCGTTACGCAAATTGCACTTTTATATAAGACGACTTATTTTTAGTCTGAGGTCAGAATTTTTCTAAATTAGTAAGAAAAATCCTGCGATATGCAGACTTGACAGTGTTATGAATTAATTTGTATGTACGCTATCGCTCATAAATATTTGGTCCCTCACATTTAACCCGCAAATTGTAACAAAAACCAAAATATCTTTTTATTATTTACATATATGAAAAATATATATTTTTACATCTAAAATATATTGTTGCATATAATATACAGTAGTGTCCGGTTATAATGAACTACTACTGGCCACTAAAAATGGTTCATTATAGCCGAAATTCATTATATCTAACAAAAAATAAATTTGAAAAATAAATTAGTACAAACGATTCTTGTATTGTATACTGATAATTTAAATGAACAAAAAATTATTATTTAACAGATTGTTTGAAATAGTCACTTATTTTAGACTGTTTATAAGACAAAGTTACGTAAATATCATTCAAATACATTTCTACATTAACCAGGCTGTTCAAAATATTATCTGGAGCTTCATTCATTTGTAAAAAATTACGTACAACATCTATATTTTGCACAACCTTTACAATGGGCACTTGCGGTAATGACGCATTAGCAGCACTACTTTCAGCTTCATTATTCTCTTCTTCATTCTCATTGTCACTCGTATTAGTTGCTGATTTTGAACGTATCGTCATCTAACGTTTCAGTACACATAACATTCTCATCGATACGTACATAGTCTTCAAAATTAGCATCCATTTCCACAGTTAGAGGTAGACCATCACCATTATTTTCAACATTATCAAGATCAGTTCTTTTTAGCCACTCACTTAACAGGATTTCATCATCGTCATCGAATTTGTTTTGATGCTTAAGAAATCCTGCATGTTTAAAACAATTTGTTATTGTTTTTGCTGTGACGTTATGCCATGCCATGTGAATACAGTTCACCGCATCAAGAAGACTAATACGACTGCCTTCTGCACTGCTATTAATCATTATTTTTGAAAGAAGAATTCGTCGATAATTGCTCTTCAAACTGTGGATAACGCCTTGATCCATTGGTTGTAATTTGGAACTGGTACGAGTATAAACACCAATTTAATGAATTTCATATTCTTTACCTCAGGGTACGCTGGACAATTGTCTACTAGTAATAGAATTTTTTTCCTTAATTCATTATCCCAATCGCGCAATTCGTTACAAAAAATATCTGACGTCATCCATGCTTTTTTATTAGAACTGTGTTTTACAGGCAATCCTTTGCCGCGAAAACAACGTGGGTTTTGGGACTTGCCAATAATAAGTAACTTCCTTTTTTCTGTGCCTGTAAAATTTGCTGCAACAAAAACCGTGAGTCTTTCTTTTGATAGTTTTCCACCAATGCAACTATCGCCCTTAAATTTCAACGTTCTGCTGGGCATTAGCCTGTAGAATAGACCCGTTTCATCTGCATTGAAGATGTCGTGGTCTTCATAATTTTGTCGTATGTTGGGCCATTTATTTTGCAACCAATCATCTACTACTTCCATATTAACTGACGCCGCTTCGTCTACAACTTTTCCACTGTTGATATCGTGGCGTTTTTTAAATCTTTCGATCCAGCTTCGACTACATTTGAAATCGCTATCTTCCACTTTGCTTCCCAAGTCTTCTCTTTTGTTTGCAGTAAAGCACCGGTAATCGTCGCATTCTTACCTCTTTGGTGAGAAAACCATAACAAAAACCCTTTATCCACTTTATCGTGAGCTGATTTTCTAATTTTTTTGGCATTAGAATTTTTTTGTTCATAATAATTCTTGAGTATTTTATCTCTTTCTTTCCAAATCATACAAACCGTCGATTTGTTTAAATTCAGATGCTTACACACATCAGCTTGTTTTAAACCACTTTGTAATTTTTTAATAATTTCATACTTTCTTTCTAAAGTGAAAGCTTTGCGCTTTTGTTTTTGATTATCACTTGGCGCCATGTTTATAATCCCACAAGCTACAATTGGTAAATACTGTAACACGAACGGACAACGTAACGTGACTAATTTGTGAGACAGACTGAAGGGAAAGGACTGACAGGCACCGCGTTTTTGATGTAACTGAGTTTTCGGGGGATTCCCATTCGAGCGATAAAGAAAGTTCATTATAAGCGGTACATTGTTTTCGGTCGAAACGTAAAATATGGTTCATTATATGCGAGTTCATTACAGGCGAAAAAAAATACATTGAACTTAAGGGACGATTTATTTGACCATCTAAAACGGTTTATAATAACCGAGAATTCAATATAACCAGGTTCATTATAAGCGGTCTCTACTGTATTTATCTCATCTATATGCCCTCCTTTATTTTTAATCACTGCAGCACACAATCGAGGCATTCTTTCGATTAAGTTTCGTAATGCCCAGGTTTTATTTTACCCCATGCCTCTTGCAGGTTTTTCCACATATTAACAACAGATGTGGGGGCCTATTTTCTCACCTCTCAGTCAAGTTCTTCCCACAGCAACTCGATGGAATTTAAATCGGGACTCTGGGGAGCCCACGCCATAACTTTTACGGTTCCCTCGTTCTGCAATTTCTGCAAATATTCCCGGCATAGTTTGGAAGTGTGTTTCGGGTCATTATCTTGTTGGAAGATAAAATTCTGACCCGAAATTCTAATTCCAGAGTGGATTGCGTTTTCCTCTAATATGTGCTTATACTGCTCTTTTTTTAGTATACCTTCGATTTTTATGAGATCGCCCACATTTGATCCAGAAAAGCAACTCCATATCTTGACTGATCCTCCACCGTGAATAACAGTAGAAGCTATGCATTCTTACCGAGCACGCTCACCCGCAGACCTCCGTACGAAAACACGTCTTCGTGAACCGAAAATTTCGAATTTCGATTCATTGGTCCACAATATTTCGTTCCAGGCTTCCGCATTGCAATTCGTCCATGAAGACCGGCTTCTTTTAATCGCCGTTTAATTGTGAAAACACTTATGGGTTTTCGACAAACAGCATTCATTTCTGCTGGGATTTCTGGGGCTGCTTTTCGTCTATTTCATGTGCTTGTTACCACCATTGCAAGATCTTCTGCTGAGACTGTTGCCCTTGGTCTGTCTTTTCGAGTTTTGCTCAACACACTTCCACATTCGCGGTGTTTTTTGATGATATAACCCACGGTGGACTGATTTAGTTTAAGTTCTGTGGCAATTTCGCAGCTGCTTTTGCCAGTTTTACGGTATGCGATTATAAACGATCGTGTTTCTACACTCGATATTTCCGTTTAGGCATTTCTAACCGATTAAACTTCTTCGAAACACACGATGTTATCACTATGAGCACCTCACAAAAACTAACTGCAATTTTGCCAAAATACCTAAGTATAAATATTTAATAGTTTACAATAACGCCCTACCTTAAAATAAAATCATAACAATCCAAAAATTGAGAGATCTAATCCCTTAAGTGCAATTATTCTACCTGGAATTTTATTAGGATATTATCATTCATTGTGAATAATAGGGTAATCGCATAATTATTTTTGAATAAGCTTTTATAGATTTTAATGTCTTACTGCAGAAATAAATTTTATAATTGCAACTTTTCTATAAAAACTGTAATGAAACAAGAGTGACCAAATACTTATGAGCGATAGTGTACGTACTTACTGTAACACATAAACAAATTCGATGCATCGACATAGAATTTTTCATGGTCGTTTGCTAGTAACAAAACTTTGTACTCTGCGATATTTCGTAGATTAACTGATCAGCAAAAGTAACACCTAAATAACATAAAATAATTGAAAATTAAATTTCATAAAGCAGGCCGCTATAAAGATTACAATCGTTTATTATTCGAAAACAATTATTGCGACAATAGTACTTAAAGTTAAAAAAATTATTACGGATGAGTGGTGTACTGAAGAACTGAGCTTTAAAAAAATTTCAGCTTCACTCACAAAACAAATACTTGGATTCCTTTATCGAAATAATACTCTTGTAGCTGTATAATTACTAGAACATTCTCCATATAGCTCTGACTTTGCACAATTCGATTCGAGCTTTTTGTTGCTTTACGTAAAAAATCACCTGAAAAATCCAACTCTCTTACCACGATGATGAGCTTGCGCTGAAAAGAAAAATTAATTAAAGGGTTTCATCTTATAGAAATGTACTGAAAATGAAAGATATTTTAAAAAATTATGAAACTTCGACATCGTATAACACATAATATCACGTTATTATTATATTCATTTCAATTTCACAATCTAGTATTATTTATTTATAAAATCTCAACTTGCTTTTATAATTTCGTAACTTATATTCGCATTGTTTCACACTTATTACGTACTTCGTCTTAAATTCATAATTTGATAAAAATTTTTAACGAACTTCATATTTACGGTCACACAAATTTAGAAATCACAAAGCTTTACATTTCACGAAATTGCGAGAAACGATAACAAATTGTCTATTAGTACTTATCGGGATCTTACACAAGATATGATAAAGAAGTATGAAAATTTCACTTCGGAATTTTACAAAAGTTATTATCTGTAATAATCCGTAAAAAATCCCTGTCACCTATATCTTTATATTACGATAATGAAATCGATCGGAATGATGCTAGTTGCACGACAGTTTTATATAACGATATATACGAGGATATTTCCAAAAGAATCATGAAGTTTCGCCCTAAAGTGGAGGGCTCAGTTTTCCTAATTCTAGAAATAACTTGAATTATAAATTGTAAAGAAATAAATATCCATTCGTTTTATTATTTTTGGTTATTTATCTAATCTAAACTATAAACCTATATACAATCATTTTGACTTTACACTGACGCGAAGCGCACTCTTCTCTTGAGAAAAGATAAAAGATGAACAATGTGAAAAAATTCTATACAGCGGTGTAACATATTATATATAAAAATATTTCAATAATTTGTACGAACATATAAATAATATTATTCACTAATTCAACAAAACTTCATGTAATGAAGTGTAATGAATCATTACACTATCATTAATAATTCTATTACCTTACCTTGATACCTAAGGATCATTACTACGGTTGAGCAATCCTCCGCGTAACCAGTGAAATAAGCCGATGAGGAGGAGGAGGGACTGCGTACAGTCAATTCCGATAGCTTGCATCATGGCAGTGATGCGAAGATGCCTCGCAAGGGTGGATTGTTAACTGCGAAGGGTGCAAATAAATTTCTAAATCGTTTTCCTACATTGTAATATACAGGAACTAACGGGTCTTTCAATAGGGACTTCCGAACTTTGACAGTTGATAGCGGCCATATTGTTGAAGTTACATCTGTCGAATTGGTTGTCATTTAGTCAGTCTGTTTTGCCAAATCACCATGGACGGATGTAGTATTCAACAACACGTGCAAATGATCAAATTGTTTTACCGAAATGGGTGTTCTGTTCGAGCAACGTTCCACGCGCTTCGCCCATTTTACGGTCGCCATAGTCGTCCTACCGAGAGGATAAATTTGAGTCCACTGGTTCAGTAAACAATGAACCAACACCCATACGACGACAAACACAAGATCTGATGAATTGCCGCTGTCCGTAAGAGTGTGCAGGAGAATCCAAAGCAGTTGACTTCGCGTCACTCACAAGAACTCGGCTTTTCGCAGACCAAAACTTGGCGAATTTTGCATAGTGACCATAATTTTCATGAGAAAATCATCTTCAACGACGAGGCCCATTTATGGATGAATGGGTACGTCGACAAATAAAATTGTCGAATTTGGAACGATACCAATCCGCATGAGATCCAAGAGCGTCCAATGAATCCAGAAAAAGTCACTGTTTGGTGTGGATTTTGGACTGACATCGTCATCAGTCCACATTTCTTTAAGAACGACCTTAGCCAGGCTATCGCTGTCAACGGCGAGCTCTATAGGTTGATGATTACCAACTTCTTTTGACCCGAATTGGATGATATGGACACCAACGATATGTGTTTTCAACAGGATGGCGCTACGTGCCATACAACTCATGTCACATTAGACATTCTGCACGAGCGATTTGAGGGCATGGTCATCTCACGTGGAAGTGACTTGAACTGGCCACCGAGATCGTGCGATTTGACCCCGTGAGTCCTTTTCTTGTGGAGTTTTCTTAAGTCGCTGGTCTATGTGAATAAGCCACAAACCACAGCGCTCTCAAAGCCAACATAACCCATGCCATCAGTTAACTTCGGCCTGATTTATGCGCTAGAGTCATGGAAAATTAGACATTTCGGATGCGCGCCACCTAGCGAAGCCGCGGCGGACATTTGCACGATGTTATATTCCATACATAATGGCATCGATAGGCCTTTCAAACGAATAAAAAAATTTCGATGATATCTCACACACACTTTGTTTTATTTAAATTTAAAAATTGGAACTACTTAATGAAAGACCCGTTACAATTAAATATGTTATTTGCATCATTAGTATTCCCGACAAGGCTGTTAGCGAAGCCGGAGATTTTTTCAACATTAATCATCCTTAGGTATCAAAGTAAAGAATACAATTTAATATCGTTTATGCAAAATAAATTACTTAAAAGTATTTAATAGCAACATAATGAATGTTTACTTTGTCGATGGTTAAATTAACATAATTATGGCAATGCACAGGTTTTTTCCTCATTACAAAGAAGTGGTAATTTTCAGCTGGATGTTTGTCTCCACTTCAAATAACAAAATGTTTTGAGGGACGGTACAATTTACAGAGATATGTTGGAGTAATTAAATCTTATGCAATGATGTGTTCTAATGTGCGTGCTGGTAAATAATTTCAAGCCCATACTCGCGAGGTAGTGTGTAATGTGTTTTGTTATCTCAATAAGACATTATTTACGAACAAAGAAGACATTATAGACTAAGTAGTTTCGGCGACCGTTGTTTCTAAACGAAGTGTTTATAACATTGTAAATGAAAGTGAAAATTTCGGGGAAAGTATAAAACACTTCAACTTTCCTTAAAAAAATACATACATGCAAAGCTGCAATACTTAATCACTGAAGCTTGATATATAACCCATTTCCACATTAATTTTCGTATTCTGTATACCTATTTCGACAACTAAGTTGTCCTCATCAGCAGATGATTAAACACAGTGTGCGTT